>CM034152.1:161639217-161729060 GCA_019776745.2 Taxus chinensis | reverse complement strand
GACTGCAGAATAATAGGCATGGGATCACGTATCAATTCCTTCCACTTTAGCTACATTTTCAAATGTGCTCACAATTTGTAGTGAGATTCCAGTCTGTTATCCATGCAGTGACAACAACATATACTGAGTAATAGTTTTCTGAGTCTACACCCAGACCATTTAGGCTGCCTGTAGATATCTACACCTCAATTCGCGACACAAACTAATTTTGTTGTAATGAACGAAAAAAAAAATTCATCCATTCCGTGATATCCTTAAATTTGAAATACCCCAATTTAGAATATTTCAGAATTGTAGTTTTTTTTTTTTTTATTATTTATTTTTTTTTTTTTTTTATTATCTAATCCTTTCTGATTCCAAGATGTGTGGAGTCCCTCATTTCATTAGCAAATGTGTAAACATGCTACATAGTCCATGAAGTATTATCACTGCATTAACCTCATCTAAAGAAAGGGCAATATACTTTTGCCTTTTGAACACACAGTTTCATATCCTCAGGCTCTAACGGAAGATAGACATTTTACAATCTCCAGCACTGGTATCCACCAATGAAATTTTGGACGTTCTTCACACAATAACTTGATACACATCTATTTTCTCCAATTCACACCGGTCTCCCCCTTTTCACTATATGGACTACAATTACACATTGAATACCCTTTCCTTGCATTTGTTGCCTCCATAGCTTTACTCAAATTTTTCTACTATGGTCCACCTTTTTTCATTTACCTATTTGATACTTTTTGTTCCTTTGTTGACTTCTTCTACTTATTTGACATGTACGATCTTTGCAACTTTCTATTTATTGTTCTGACTATGCTGCCATCCTTTACTTTTGGGAAATGTATATTTTCCACAGTGTTGTTCAATTGTGTCTAGTTTGAGCTTCATCCTGTTGATCCTTCCCCTATTTATGACCCCATATTTTCATCGACATTGTGTTGGAACATCATTACAAATTTTCAGTGTGCATGGAGGTTCAATAAAAGGATATTTTGCAGCCATTCGAACTGGAATTTCCTTCCAATTGTCCGTTTTCCTCTTTCTTCTAACCTATTTTTTTTTTTTCCTTGGGATCAACTTTGCATCTGGGTTGTTAGTAAAACAAAAATATTTTGAATCTCATGCTCCTCTTTTTGGACATATACCTGGAGCAAAAAAGCTTCATCTGCTGGTGTAATCCTAGAGTGGCATGAATTTTCCTGTACTTCTATTTCATTAGGGAAAAAGTTTGCTCAACATATATTTGATCATCAATTATCATAAATTGATATTTTGTGAAGAAGTGCTGAAAATTCTGCAATAATGTATAAAAGGGTTTTTATATATATTATCGTATCTATCGTTAAATTTTTACAAAGCAAATGTCAAAGAGTGCGATAGAATAAGTATCATAAAACATATATGATATTTTAATAAAATAACCAGTAAATCACTTTCCACATACTGATATTTTTTCGCCAAAGCCTATACCCGGGACTTAGTTTTTTTGTGATGTCCAAAATAGACAAGTTAAGTATTGCACCCTTTTTGACCTTGCTGCATTTTGTAATCTTCTTGCCCTGATTTCTAGTATTTCCCATGACGTCGACTCTTACGGCATTACGGCGGATTTTTGTTCCAAGGCTATGAAAGATGTGGATGTTTAATGGTTGTATGACTAAGATTGGATTGCTAGGGGTTTGGGACGCTAGGGTTAGCAGATAGGTTAGAAAGGATATGGGGTTGGATTGTAGGGGTTACTGCTAGTGTGCTTAGACGACTAGGGGGTTGTACGGTTCAGTTTGGATGGAATACATTGGATGTTTCAAATTTACAGAGTATGGTCATATCAAGGGATAGACAGCTCAGAGTTGATGCCTTACGGTTGGATGACTTAGATTTCAGATTCAGTGTTGGTGGCTAAGATTTTCTTATTGTGACTTTAGTGAATATGCACACGATATGATTCGAAATTCTGGCGAAATTATCTTCATACCCTCTTATATAGGTTTAAAATCGAGGTGAAAGATTAGGAACGGGACATGTTGGCTGAATTCTTCGGCAAATAGTCTGCTCTGAATAACAAAGATTCACCAGTGTGAATTTCCCATAATCCTTATTTTCGTGAGTTTGTGAAAATTTGCCACTAAATTTTTCCTTGTATTCTACACTTTTCAAAGAACGAAAATATATAAAATCGGTTATGATTTCCTAAGATCACCCCAAATGGATGCGCGGGAAGAGCATACATGACCATACTCTTATAATTAAACATCAAGGTTTTATCTATATTCTATTCTAGAAAAAGCTGAAACAGACCCTGGAAAAACAAAACCTGCAATGGATGTTAGTACTTAGGACACACAAATTAGAAACCTGAATTATGCTAACTCGACGAAGCACCTGCAGCCACGTTAGTGCATGTGCGTGCGTGGTAGGTGGTTGCTCCCTTTTATGTATCTAACGGTCGCAGTGCGCCTATGCCATCAGAGAGATGCTTGCGCTTAGGATATATGCGTGTGCACCCTGGGTATAGCATGTGCGCCCGGGTAAAAAAAAAAGACAATACAAAAACTAAGACAAGGCGTGTGTGTTGGTCGAGACAGATTGCATGTGCTAGGATATGGGTGCTTGTGCCACAGATACAAACACATAACGTATGCACAAGTAGAATGGTGTGTGCACCAATTTTAGGGTATATGCGTTGAGGTTAGGGTACCTGCGCCATCCTGACAAGGTTTTGACATTAACAAAGGTACAATACGGGAGCAGTGTGTGTGTGTGTGTCAGGATATGTGTCTGTGCATGTTTTAGTGTGCATGTGCCTAGGTTTGTGTACCTGTGCCTATCCTGCAGTCAAAATACGACCAAATGACACAAACAAGTTCAAAATGCTCCAAATTTTAGTATGTTAGCTCGAAATTAACAATAAACCATCAAAATTAAAGCTCTAAATGAGATTCTACACATGTAATATTAGTAAAATCATAATAAATTTAACATTATTTCACACATGTGCATATCAAGGGTTAGCCAAATGCTTGAAATAACAATAAAATTTGAATTAGAATGTTAAGGGACTAAGGACCCATCCCACAAGGCGTGCCAAATGTATGCAAGAGTTAGTTAGCTATGCAAGTAGAATTGAAACTAACACCTAGTAGCTTCAATACAATATTAAAATGAACCTATGCATCATCATGTTAAGAGCTTAAGTAAAGCTAACCTATCAACATCTCTACATTAGAACATGAAATTAACATTTCAAGCTAATATGCTAAACAAATTAACTTTTATCTCTTATTGAATGCTAAATGAGATGAGATTGAACCTATGTAGATATTTAACAATCAAAGAGTTGATTGTATGCTTGAAATCCCAAGGTTTATAAGAATGGAGTCTTGTCAAATCATGGCTACAAGACCACTTGACATATCTCCATATGATTTCAAAACTTGGGTGGATGAATGCAAGAAATGGAAAAGGCTAGCTCTTTTAATGGAAGAATGCTCTAAGATGATAAAATGGATATAGTGCATGCTCTATGCTCATTTAGGTGTTTAAAGGTGTAAGTAGAAAGATAGGAGGATGGCTCCTTATATAGCCCAATGGATAAAAGAATATCTACATCCATTTACATGTGGGATAAATAGCTAGGTTGAGTTAGTTGTGGATAAGGATGGTTGAAAGGGGGTTGAGTCAACCTTAGGAGAGTTTATTTTGTCCTTTAGTGACTAATGGGGTTTGAGGGGATTTATGAATTAACCCAAGTCATTAATTAATAGGTGAGAAAGCTTATAGAAGCTTTTTAGAGGAATAATTAGCATGATTTAGACTATGAGATAAATTTAATCAAATAAATGATGATTTATTGATTTAATGGAAAAGGAAGATAATTAATTAATAATAATTAATTATTCAATATAGAAAGGGGGATTAATTAATGGAAGGTCGTTAATTGGCGTATTTGCTAGATAGAAGAGTTAATTAATTAATGTAATGTAACTAATTAACGTTGATAGAAGAGAAAATGAGCATTTATTGACGATATGTCATCAATTTGCAGGAAAGGATATAATTAGCACAATTTAAGTATTTAAATTGCTTGGGATAAATTATATGTGTCTACAACAATGAAAAGAATGAATTAAAATCTATAAAAAAATGAATTTTATTCAGTACCACCTTCTTCTTCGACTGGAAGGATTAATTCTGGATATTCAGTTTTGAGTTCAATCTCTAAGGTCTTCCAGTCACTCAACGCGTTTCTTGTTTTCTTTGGAATATATGTGGCTATGGCATCCAACTCATCTTGAGTGATATTATCTTTCTCATTTTGTAGCACCTAGACAACATTGGCCATACCTGATATCATTCCTTCCATGAGATCCATCTTCTGCACTATGAGTTTTCCAATCTCATCAATTATTTCCTTGTACAGATCTTGGGCTTCTGCAAGGGCCTCGTGCTTTTGTTTTACCAGTGCCCATGCCAAAGTTTTTCATCTTTCATTTCCTTTATAACTTCACTGTCCTCTACTAAAGTTTTGGTCCTTATTATGGAGTTTGGTGCTACACACAAATTGAGAGCTTGGTCCACTTTCCTATGCTCATCCTTCAAGGTTTGGAGAAAATCCTTGTAAATTGAAACCTTTCTGAAAATGGTGGCCCTTTCTCTTGCTTCTTCTTCCACTACATCATTTTTCTTGAGTAGGGACACTTTTCCTTCCTCCAAAATTAGGTGAATTGTTGTGCATAGATAGTGCAATTCAAACTTGATGTCTTGAGGCACCTTTTCTTAAAACTTAGGCCTTCTTTGTAATATTTCATCTGCAACCTACTCCACCATCTTCTTTACATTATGGGCCTCAGTGACTGCATTATCATGCTCTTGAGTAAGGTGCTTGATTTTTGTGTCCTCGTGCTTTTTATCTTCCAATAGCACCCAGATTGTTGCTGCCTTATCCATATTTTGGCACGCTACTTCTGTGGACACTTAAATCAAGGAGTTGCTTACCTACTCATCTAAAAAATGGATTGGCTTAATTTTCATATGATGCGTATGAGGCACCTTCCTCATCTTATTCGAAGTGCATGCCTCCTTGTAGACATCAAAATTAGGGTCATCCATGTGAGTCTGCATACCCCAAGATAGCTTCTTGCGAGTCCATGTATTGGCCATTTCAGGGTCCATCCAATCCCAACCATATAATCACTTATTTGGTAGCATACTTTGGAAATGGGTGTGAATAAATTTTGAAGGGTCGTTTAAATAACCCAAGTCATGAGTACCTACCACTTCTTCCTCCTCATGCACACCTGTATACTCGTCAAACTCCTCGTGAGCTAATGCACCATCTTCTTGTTGTTTTTCTATGCCTGCATCCTGTGGAACAACGCCTCCAATATCATGGTTTACTTCCTCTTCATCTTTTCCTTCTTTTTGCATGGGGCACATGAGGAATTTTATATCCCCACTAGCACTGCTGTCCCCTTCACCACAGATATATTTATGAATACTTGCGTTAGGGTCTATAGTATTATAGACTACGTGCTTGCCAATGTCTTCATCATCCTGCATTTCCACATTAAGGGCCTCTGCTCTATTTCCACCCATACTTGAAGTTTCCTCCTCCTCCTGTGTGCTTAGCCGTGGGGTTTCTCCTCACTATCTTGTATAGGAACATATTTCATGTTATTTCTCCTTTCTTCCTCTTCCTCCTTCACAGGAGTCACTCACGGTGATCTCCGTACTTGATGCAAAGTTCCTACACTAGTGTCTCTTATAGTGTGCTTCTACTGAAAAACCCTCTTGGTATGCACAATTCTGGCACTATCTTTAGGTTCCTCTTATTCTAGGACATTTTCTAGCGTTGTATGTATTGGGTATTCTTAGGCAGTGGGTGAAGATGCAACATTCCTTGAAGTCCCCACTATTTTCTCCTTCTTAGGAGGTCCTATAAGAGCCATATCTGCACCCTTCACCACTTTTCCATCCTTGAACCTTGGACTTAGGTATATGTAGACGCATGCTGGTTCAATCTTCCCCATGGCCAAACTCTCTAGTGTGATGTCCACATTATCAGACTCCATGGTTTCTACATAGGCCTCCTTACCTGGCCATACATATGTTTTACACAGAATGTGAATGTCCACGTCCACATTTTCTACGTCAAATTGGAGCTAACACACATCATGGAATATGTTCACAGAGTCCTTAAAGTATCTTGCAATAAATGCAAAGGGTAACTTGCACCATTGGATCTTCTCTCCAGAATTCATATGGAAGTGCCCCAAGCTGAAATTTTGGTAGACTACAAATTCAACCTCTCCATCCAAAACCTTTGGAAACTCACACGGAATATGCCACTCCCCCTCAAATGCCCTGCGCAGTCTCCAGAACCACTTGCCTAAGCACTCTTTATATGTATTATAAATAGATCCACACTACGTGTACTTAGCATATCTCACACTGGGGAATTGTTCTCCAATGGAAACTCCTAAATGGTCTCCCTAGTTCCATCGGGTACTCTAATCTCACTGAACACAATCAATAAGAGAATTTTTCCCCAGGTAATATTCTCACCTTTTACTACTTGTATGCGCGCCTCGTTCACCAAGCTTTTTGTAATGTATCCAATGATGTTGTAGTATGTTTTTTAGGCCATTTTGTGTGCTATATGCAGCCAACGCATATTCACCGTGTTTCATCGCCCAATGGCCCCTAGCTTACTCCCCACTAACCACACTACAACTCTGGTGGCCATGTCTAGAATATTGGTGACTTTGAAATCTCAAACCCATTTCTTATACTGATATAGGACTATTGTGGCATCAATGACCTCGTCATCTGATAAGTCTCCAACAAGCTTTGAGCTTGTGTCTCGTAACCCTGTTACCTTCCCAATCAACTTGGCAGTAATCCTCATTCTCCTACCCGTGAAGTAGAAAAATTCTTCATGGAAGCGTGACATCAACCACTAGTACAACTGATCAGGATTTCCAAAGTAGGGCAACTCTAGAATATGTGTCATGCCCATGCTCTCAATTAGTTTCTTTACTGAGGTGTCCAAGACCCTAGTTTCATCTGCTGGTCACCAATTAGTTCTTATATAAACTTTTGTCGTGACATCCTTCATACATTTTTCGATGTGGTAGTTAATATCCAAAACCCTATAATGTGTAATGTTTTTTTTTTCCATATCCTCCCCTCAATAACTCCTTCTGGATATATCATCTCCACCAACCACTTCTTTGCTGAATCGTCAACCTCCTTCTCCACTACTGGAGCCCTCCATGGTGTCATTGTTTCTTTTGATTCTGTAAATGCGTAATGAAAACCCTAGTCACCCTTCCATCGTGTGCATGCACCACTAATTAAATCTTGATTATGTGCATAGACACTCAAAATCGTGCTTCAAAATGCTACAAGTTTACTCGATTTGCAGAATGCTCTTTTTCTCCAACTCTTCTTCGCACTTCACAATTTTTTTTCTCAAGTTCGCAAGGTAGCAAATGACGTTGAGAATTTTGACTTTAAACTAATTTTCAAAAATTCCCTTCATTAATTACTCCATCTACCATCATACATGACATTAATTCCTATTGAGTGTGTTGTGCACCTCCTTATCCAGAGCTTCAATTTCTCGTGCCTCTAACTTTTGTGCCTCGGTCATAATTTCCTGGCGCGCCACTACTTATCTGTCTCAGATCTCCTCTACCCACACTTCCTTAAGCCAAAGTAGTTTATCCAATGTGACCTAACATACATAGTCTCCAATGTTGTTTCCCCCTTTGAATTATACCAAGCACCCAATGCCTTATGCATGGTCTTAATTTTTGATAAATTATTTGGAAGTTCTCATGAATTTTGAAACCCTGTTCCTTTTGTTCCAGATCATGTTCCTTTTATGGTCACCCATGAGTTTGTTTCTTTTCCATACCTCCTTTATCCACCCCACACTAAGGGTATGTATAGTCGTCTCCACATAGAAACACTTCAGATTGTGATCAGCTTCAGGCACACAAATGCGCTTATTACACAAAACACTGAACTAAATTGACAAAGCATAGCGACAAAGAAGCAAACACATTAAATGAAATACAATAAGGGAAATATATTCTAAATGGAAATACTACCTTATTAAAACACCAAGAAGGATTATTTATAGTAGGGCTTCAGCCTACTCCCGTTAAAGTAACCGGGTAACCGTGTTCCATCAAGTGCCTCTAAGTGGAAAGTTCCTGATTCAATTATGTGAATGATAACATACAGTCCCAACCAATGCACTTTAAGCTTTCCTGGGTGGCGTATAAAATTTTAATCATAAAGAAACACCATCTGCTCAACCTCAAGCTTCTTTTCCTTGATGTGTATATCATGTCATGCTTTTTACCTATCCTTTTCCTTCTTTTGACTCCAACGTGCTAGGGCACACCTCTCATCTAGCTATATTAATTTTCCAATTATCTCTTCCAAATCTTTCTCATTAGCTAGACCACTCACGCACATAATATATAAAGAAGGTAACATAAATTCTATGGGAAGAACTACTTCTGTGGAAAATACCAAATGAAAGGGTGTGGCCTTATTCAACTTTTTTAGGTTTTTCTATATGCCCAAATTACAACAAAAACTTTATCATCCCAATCTTTCCTTCCAGCATCACAATTTGTTTTCAAGGTTTGGCTCAATATCTTATTGAAGGCCTCAACATTCCCCTTTTCCTGAGGGTGATAGGGTTTGGTCTTGTGGTGCACGACCACAAATTCATCCTATAATATCCTGATTGTCTCATTCAAGAAATGTGTGCTCCTATCACTTGTCAAACTCAACGGACATCCATGCATGGTAAGAATATTTTCCCACGAGAACCTTTCTGCTGTAGATAATGTATAATCTTTGTAGGTGCTACTTCTACCTACCTTGTAAGATAATCTATACAAGTGATGATGTAACACGGTCTAGTTCTACACACATCTAGGGAAATAGGAGCCACAAAGTCAATTTACTATTTCTCAAAAGGATCTAAACTTGTAATAGGCCTCAAAGGCATTTCATTTCTCTGCCTAGGTTTTCCAAAGTGCTGACAAAGATCACATGCTCTACAAAAATATTTGCAATACTTGTACAATGTTTTCCACCAGAAACTAGCTAGAAGAATCTTGAGTGCGGTAACATCCCCCTACATAATGTCCAACTGCAATACCACCATGATTACCCTCCATAATTGTTGTGTGCTCATGTTCTAGTACACACCGATGCAATAATTCATCTCATCCTAGTTTGTATAAGTCACCACTGATCAAACTGAAAGGTGTGACGTGAATGGAAATTTGTTTCTTTTCGAAGGCTTTCATTCCTTATAGTGCCATACATGTTCGTAAAAAGATAGAAATATCCTCCAATTTTGAGGGTGCATGGTTTATCCTGTATAACTGTGCATTTGGCATTATATCTTCAATATTCTACACATCCTCTCCTGATTGAATTCTTGATAAGTGGTCTAGGCCAGAATTACTTGTTCTTGGCTTTACCACGACTATAAAGTCAAACTATTGGAATAATAGAACCCATTTACATATGTGCCCTTGTAAAAATATATTATTTACCAAATATTTAAATGTCATGTGATCTATGTAGAATATAAAAGGTGTTCCTAGAAATTATTGTCTAAACTTATGCAACGTGTAGATCATTGACAAGGCCTTGTGCTCCGATTGTATAATTTTGTTTTACAGGAGTCAAATTTTTGAGCAAAGTAAATAGGATGATCTATAATACCTTCTCCAAGATGAGCTAGCACTATGCCAATGTCCATGCTAGAGGCATCCACATGTACATGATAAGGTAGATTCCATGAAGTAAAACATAAAATAGGTTTCGTAGTAAGCCTCTCCTTCAGTGCTTCGAATGCGCTTCTGTGATTCTCCCCAATAGAACCTCCCTTTACCTTTTAATAACTCCTCCAAGGGCATGGAAATATTAGCATATCCTTTGATAAATTATCTATAATACCCTGTGTGGACCAATAATCCACGCACCTCACTCGGACTAGTGGGTTCCTCCAATCCTAAAATGACTGCAATCTTAGCTGGATCTACTAACAAACCCTCCTTGCAGATGATATGGCCTAATAGAGTTCCAAAAGGTGTAGAAAATACACACTTCTTGATGTTTAAAGAGATTCTTAACTGTCTGAACCTCTCAAACATTAATCACAAGTTGTCACAATGATCCTTGAAAAGCCCATTTACTGTCTAATCATCTAAGTAAACCTGTAAGAATTTGTGAATAAAATCCTAGAATTCTTGAATAAATATGCGTGAGAAAATATTGCAGGAACATTATTCAAACCAAAGGGCATCATCGTATATGTAAAACTTCCCCATTCAGTTGTGAACGTTGTTTTATCTTGATCCTCCTTAGCAATTCTTACTTGATGATACCCAGATAATCCTTCTATAAAAGAGTAAATTTTACACCCTGTGACGCCTTCTAATATTTCCTCGGTGAAAGGTGTAGGAAACTGATCAATCACACATGCAACATTTAACTCCCTATATTCCACACAAATCCTAATCCTGTCATCTTTCTTTATACTAATTACCATGGGGCTAACCCACTTTGATTCTGTATAGCAACTTAATGAAGCCATATTTCAACATCTTATGAATTTATTCTTTAAACTTTTACGTGCAGGTTAGGGTTCATCCTATAAGGTCTCTTCTTAATCGGGGTGAGCACCTTATTTTAACTTAATCTTCATCTTGCCCAAAGATTCATACACTCCCCTTTAACTCGGTAGCCCCCTAGGAAAGAAGTCCTAGAAATCATGTAGTAACTCAATTATTTTAGCCACTTTAGAATAAGACCAATAGTCTCCAATTATGGCCCTCCTTAGGCTCAACATTTGTTCTAATGTTCACTTTCTTCGGTCTTCATAGGTTCATGATGGTGTGTACCTTCTTATCCACAATGTCTAAGACCTCACGCGTACCTTTTGAATGATCTATGTCTAAATATTTATACTTCTTCATCATCCACTATGTAGACCATATTTCCTTTTTCCTTCTCAAGGAAAGCACAGTCAAGTATTTCTGCATCTGTCTCATCTACTTCATCAAAACACACTCCCATGTCTACCTCACTAAATAACTTCTGAATGAGTTCTTCAACATTTACATTGTCTCCCATAGAGTCAATCGCTTCATAACCTGTAATGCCTCTTTCACCAGAGGTTTAGTGGATAAGTTATCAATAGTCTGGATCATTCATGCAGCCAAGTCTTGCCAATTTCCAGTCTCCCTATGCAGCTCTGCATAAACATACCAAGCGCGCGCATAACCTCACAAGGTGAAATAAATTTTGTGCACCCACAATGAAGGTGGTAAAGATTTCTACCCCTATTTCTAGAGTCTCTCACACTGCGGAACATGGTGCTGAAAAGGATTATTACCATCCACAGATTTGAGTAGGCACATTGCTCCTGAGAAATTGGTTTGATAAAGTAATTCTCACTTCTCTCCATTTTATGAGATTATCTTGGTGAACCATCCACCAACATGTTGCTATTGTAGAAATTAATCTGATCTAATACAAAGAATCCATGAAATAGCTACAGACAATAATTGAAATCAGGAACTCTATATTATATTTTTATTATATCATTACACTCCATTATATAGGAGATGTAAAATAACAATCCTTACAACAACATTTTGTCTTCATGTACAACCATACACCCATATGGTTTCAACCTCTCACCAATATAATAATAAAAACAATACTAATTGTTTTATTATTCTAACTTACTAACTTACCACATACTAACCACATTTTACATTTACTATTTACATTTACATATTAAATGTACTTTCACTAATTTACCATAATAATAATTATACATGTAATTATTATTCACCCATACATAGAAATGGAGCACTAAGATATATTTCCTAACAGCTATCCTGTGTAGGGTTTATACTAACATATTCCTTTTGTTCACTTGATCCTTCCACTGTACTTTCCATGGCGTGTAGGAATACCTCTGGGTCTCCTTCTCCCGTGTACCTAGGTACAAGGTTGTTACTTATCCTCCTAATATAACGAGGTCTACCCCCATGCGCAAATGTGCTTCTTACTTCACGACAAACCATCTCATATGTACCATGTAACCAATTATCACAAGAAATACTTATAGTATCACTAATAGACTGTACATCATCCTTCCTTCCTTGGATGGTTCAAGCACTTCCAGATCTCGAATGGCGCACACATAAATTCTGTTTAGGTCTTATTCACTTAAAGGTTCAACATAAGGTGCATATTTCCCATTTGTCAAAGGGATAATAAATCGTTCTTCCTTGTTCTCAAAACTGATATACCCTTTGTTGAACCGTAGATCAATATTATTTGCATAACACCAAGGGCACCCAAGCAGAGCTCAAAATTTGTCTGCCTCTGCAAGTGCTTATACCTCAAAGTCCCCAGTGAACTTGGCCCCTTGTATAGTAATGTATGCATCCTTCAATACTCCTATTGGGGTGGCCTTAGTTTGATTTTACATAAACATTACATTAGAAGATGGTTGTAATGGAGGTCTGCCCATCTACACCCATGCATCTAAAGTAAGAACATTAACTTCCGCGCCTATGTCAATATAGATATTACTAAAAAGCCACCCATCGACAACAACATTCAGGGTGATCTCCTTGTCATAATCCAAACTATGAGGAGGGAGATTAGCGTGTAAGATCTTCCATCCATTCTCAATACCTACGCGTAGAGTATTTACCTTTAACCATTTCCCTAGTAATGGAATAATATTCTCTTGGTTGAAAAACTTACATAACTCTTTTAGGTCATCAACATCTGACTGGGATGTCTCCGTTGCCTTATTCTGCTCCAACTTCTGTGACTACTCCTTTAAAATTTGTATTTCACCTTGAAGATTTCTGAGCACCTCCATGGTTTCCTGGTAAACCTCCTTCTGATGTGTAGTATCTACGTATCTTGCATGTAATACCTCCTCCTTAGTAATGGTAGGCTTCTGTTGCAACGTTTCTCTAGTGTGTGTAACTTCAGCATGAGTAGTAATCTTCTAAGGTAATACCTCAGGATCCAGTGCCAATTTTGGCATTCATTGGTTTTCCTTAGTGCATTTTATTCCAACCATCCCTACACCCCTTGTTCTCCTATTTATGCTTCTTGCTAAGATGCTCATATAAGTCTAGGTACTCTTCATAGTTATGGCTCTTTCAACAAAAAGGACAAGTAATGTTCTGAAGGACATTCATGCTTGTAGTGGTTAGGAGATCCACACATATAACATGTTCCACGAGGGAAATCAATTTTTCCACCACCTCGGCCTCAACCTTTGAATCCACCATGGTACCCTCAACCTCTACCACAATCTCCTTTAAAGCACCCTTCAATCTAATTATATTTCCCTTAAGTGTGATCATGATCATGGTGCTTACTTTTATCCCTAGAGTTATTTGAAACTACTGTCTATCATAAACCAATATCAATGACATCATGGGTTTGATCAATCATCCTACAATATTCAGTATTATGAGTCGTGGACCGATAAATTTTTCAATAGAAAGGTACATTTTTCCTTATCGCGAGTTACAACAATGGGTAACGGCTTGCATCATGGTCTAAATGACATATCTTGTAGTCCAAAAACAATGAATGCACTGATCTATGGGGACAAATATCCTTAGTGTGCCCCTCCACTTCACAATCTGTACACAAAACTCCCGTGCGCTTCTCATGCACTGAATTGGTTAATAGTTTCTCCAACTGCTTTGCCATTGCTGCAATCTAAGCTTCATGAAATGGGCTCACTCCAGTGTCTATACTTCTAACTACCTCAGTGTGCAACACTACTTTAAGTGCTTCATGTAGATCCGTATATGTATTATGTGATAAATCCCTCCTAAAAGGTGTGATGAAGCCTCTAACAAACCATTGTGCATTATGGCTTGCATGGATATCATAGGAAAGTTTAGACAAAAGTGTTTTGAAATGGGCATCATATTCCTGAACACTCTCAGTAGTGCCCTGCTTAATATCCTTGAGCGCGGTTATACTTTTCTGCTCAAACTTAGGGATATTAAATTCCTTGAGGAAAGCATCTTGTAATTTTGCATAATCCACACATATTTGATTAGGGTCAAACTTCCTGTACCAACTGTGCGCATGTCCTTGTAATGTAGTTGCAAACTGACTTGCCTTGTGCTCAGAATTTGTGATCCCTTTTACACGCCATAGTATCTCACACATATGCACATGATCAACAACATATTCTATTCCACATATTCTAAAAGATGAAGAGACATCTCCATGTATATATCTTTGGTTGGTAAGGACCCTTCCCACGAGATCTAGAACCTCATGTGTTACCACTACCCCCCAGATCCACCAGATCTAGAGCCACATATGCCCCTTGATCCTCCACCTGTAGCAGGGATTAAACTAGAGGATGCACTGCCCTGAGTCCCAACATTGGTTCTAAACTGAAGTCATACAATCTGTGAAGTTGTTCTACTCCCGGATGTGAGTCCAAAATTCTACACGCTTGTGTTCTGCGCTGATGACGTGCCTGAAAAAGTACCTCCAATAGGTCCTCCAAATAAAAAGGAATAGGTTTTCCCAGCCATAAATTTACTTGCTATTTGATTCAATCTTGTACTTGTTGATAAGTTAACTCCACTTTTGTCTATTCTACTGCCCAAACTAGCTTGTTGAGTACTGACTGTACTAGAAAATGGAAAACCAAGAGCAAGGTCTAGGTCACCAGGTAGATTCATATGCACTCCCGCAACTCATGTTGTCTCTGCTGGCGCACTCTCATAAGAGGCTGAGGAGGGTTCTTTGTCATGATTTCCCAAATGGTGGAGTTCCAAATTCTCTAGCTCCACGTCCTCTACATGAGCTCCAAATCCTTCACGAGCCATCTCTCTCCACAACACCATCAACTCTACAGCCTCGTGCTGCTTTGTTAAATCCCTCTCACGTGCCTCATTGAACTTGAGCTATTTTTCTTCTATTTGCCTCTCTATCGCTAGGTCCACCATCCTTCACGAAACCTTCTCTCGCCTTGCACGTGGTGGGGTTTATCTATTTATCAATTTTTCTTCCAAATTCAGGGTTACCATAAATATCTTGATTGCCAGTGGAATGCCTTGTAGATATGGTCCCCTGGGATAACGTAAAAATTAGAACTCAGCTACCTCCAAACAAGAATAAGTGGAAATTGAGTACTCCAAAATATAACTATTCAACTATGCATGGCTCTTATCTACAGCTTGTTCCTAAAATACCATTACATGGAGTGTAAGTCTTGTTATGTTTGTGGAGCCTATTTTCATGTTAGAGTGTGGTACACCTTCTATGTGTTACACTCGGGTATTTTTACGGCGGTCCCGCTTGCCGGTGAGTGGGTCAGGGGGGTTCGGGGGTGAAGCCCCCGAAGCAAATTTTCATGGGTGGTTTATTAACCCATGGGTAATGGGTAACCGTTATGGGCTGTTTTTGGGCCCATGGTTTTTCGGTACCCATTGTTTTGATACCCACGGTTTTTTGCCCATGGTTTTGATACCCACAGTTTTTGCCCATGGTTTTGATACCCACGGTTTTGTATCAAACTACTTAAGCAATTGTCTATTTATATGGTCTTATGCATATGATACAGAGACAAGAAAATGTATTGTAGATGTGTTTTGAATTTGGGTGTGAATTCTATAGAGTTTGTTGAGCATAGCTCCAAATGGATCTGTGTATTGTATTGAGAGAGTGAAGGCTTGTAATAAAATCTGAGCAAGTGATTCTTGGTGGATGTATCCCAAATTGGGTGAACCACATTAAATCTTGTCTCTCTATGTTGTGTTATTTATTCTACACTTTTATTTGAGATCTGTAATATTTTTTGCATATTAGTTTCTACTGTTGTGATTCTGTAAGGGATTATTCCGCATATTTTATCTCTTATTTCCTAACAATTGGTATCAGAGCCTAGTTTGGTTTGCTGAAGTGTTGAATCACAGGGAAAGTTTTATATTGAGTGGGAGCTATGGCAGATGATGGAAGATCTAGGGTTGATAAATTCAACGGGTAGAATTTCAGTCTTTGGAAGATGCAGATGGAAGATTACCTTTATCAGAAGGATCTTTATACTCCGCTGTCTGAGAAGGTGAACAAACCCTCGAGTATGACAGATGCGGAATGGGATTTGTTGGATCGGAAGGCACTTGGAACGATCCGGATGTGTCTTGCATCTTTGGTATTATTTAATGTTTCAAAGGAAAAGACTACAAAAGAACCGATGGATGCATTAGGGAAGTTGTATGAAAAACCCTCTGCCTCTAATAAGATATTTTTAATGAAAAAGTTGTTTAATATGAATATGTTTGAGAATAGTTCAATTACAGATCATTTAAATGATTTCAATATGGTTGTGAATATGCTAGCTTCGGTTACAATATAATTTGATGAAGAAGTTAGGGCTTTATTAATTTTGTGCTCTTTACCTGAAAGTTGGAATATCCTAGTAATGGCGGTAAGCAACTCGGTTCTAGCTAACTTGAAGTTGAAGTTTGAGGATGTTATAGGGGTGATTCTAAGCAGGGAAATGTGAAGAAAAAGCTCTGGGGAATCTTCTACTTCAGGGAATGCTTTGACAGTGGAAACTAGAGGGAGACAGAAGAATAGAGGAAACCATGGAAAATTGAAAGATCGGGCAAGGTCAAAATCCAAGAGCAAGATTGTATGTTGGAACTGTGGAAAGTTTGGGCATGCAAAGAAGGACTGTTGGGAGCTTCAGGACAAGAAGAAACAATAGGAAGAAAACAAGGAGGAAAATGTGGCATCGGGTAATGTATGCCAGGATGCTTTGATTCTTTCTTTACATAATATTATTGAATCTTGGGTTTTAGATTCAGAGGCTTCTTTTCATGCTACTCCACATAGGCATTATTTTGTTGATTATGTTCAAGGGGATTTTGGGCATGTTTTTCTTGGTGATGATGAGCCTTACAGTATAGTTGGAAAAGTTATGTTCAAGTTAAGATGCAGAATGTGAATACATGGCTATTGAAGGATGTCAGACATGTGCCTACATTAAGGAGAAATTTGATATCGGCGGGGCAATTGGGAAGTGATGGTTGTACTGTGATATTTATAGCTGACTCTTTAAAGGTTACCAAGGGTGCTCTTGCGGTGGCAAGAGGTAAGAAGTTTGGAACCTTGTATTTATCCACTGATAGTACTAATGATTGTAATCTTGTGGCTTCAGATGCAGATACAACATTATGGCAATATAGGCTTAGTCATATGAGCCATAAGGGCATGGACATCATAAAGAAGAATTTTCTTGGATATACAGAAACAAGTTTGGATTTCTATGAGGACTGCATATATGGGAAACAGAAGCGAGTAAGGTTTCTCAAGGTTGGACCTACAAAGAAAGAGAGTAAGTTAGAGCTGGTGCATTCTGATGTGTGGGGGCCAGCTCAGGTATCATCTCTTGGGGGTTCAAGTTATTATGTTACTTTTATTGATGATGCAACAAGGAAAGTTTGGGTTTATTGTATTAGAAACAAATATGATGTATTTGACACTTTTGTAAAATGAAAAGCCTTGGTAGAGAATGAAACAGGTCTTAAGCTAAAATGTCTCAGGTCAGATAATGGAGGGGAGTATTACAACAATGAATTTAATGATTACTGTTCTAAGAATGGAATCTGCAGGAAAAAGATGGTTCCAGGAACTCTGCAGCAGAATGGGGTATCAGAAAGGATGAACAAAACAATAATGGAATGTGCTAGGAGCATGAGGTTACATGTAGGATTGCCTCTTTCTTTTTGGGTAGAAGCAGTGAGCACAACTGTGTACTTGATAAATAGAGGACCCTCAAGTGCCTTGGATGCAAGCATACTTGAGGAGGCTTGGTATGGTAAGAAAGTTGATTATTCATTTCTTAGAGTCTTTGGATGTGAGGTGTTTGTTCATATAGACAAGGATGATAGGACCAAGCTAGAGGCTAAATTAGAAAAATGTACTTTCATTGGTTATGGTGGTGATGACTTTGGATTTAGATGTTGGAGTATTAAGGACAAGAAAATCATTCGGTCTAGGGATGTGGTCTTTAATGAGAAAGTCATGTATAAGCAACAGTTGCAGGAAAATAGGGAAGAATCCAAGAAATAATATGCAGTGGTAGAGGATCTTCCGGATGGGACAGTGACCCATGAATCAGTTCAGGAACTGACTCAACAGGAACCCCAAACTCCTACAGTGAGGAGGTCTTCTAGGGTAAGAAAAGAACCTGAACGTTTTTCTCCTTCTCTTTATTATTTATTACTCAATGATAGTGGAGAGCCAAAGAGTTTTGATGAAGCAATGCAGGTAGATGCCAGTAAGAAGTGGGAGCAAGCCATGGATGAGGAGCATAAGTCTCTCATGGAGAACCAGACTTGGGATTTGGTGAAGCTATCGGAAGGCAAAAGAGCATTGTAAAACAAGTGGGTGTACAGAGTTAAAGATGAAGGAGGAAAGAAAAGATATAAGGCCCGGTTGGTGGTCAAGGGGTTTGCACAGAAACAAGGTATAGATTTTGATGAGATCTTTTCTCCTGTAGTAAAAATGACTTCTATTAGAACTGTTCTTGGAATAGTGGCAGCAGAAGACTTGCACTTAGAACAGTTAGATGTAAATACTACATTTCTCCATGGTAATTTGGAGGAGGAAATATATATGCAGTAACTAGAGGGCTATGAGGTCAAAGGTAAAGAGGAGATGGTGTGTAAACTGAAGAAGAGCTTGTATGGCTTGAAACAAGCTCCACGTCAATGGTATAAGAAGTTTGATAGCTTCATGATGGAGCAAGGTTATATTAGATGTCATTCTGACCATTGCGTGTATACAAAGAAATTTGAGGATGGAAGTTATATTATCCTGTGTTTGTATGTTGATGACATGTTGGTTGTAGGTAAAAACATGCAGGAAATAAAAGTACTCAAGAAACAGCTAAGTGAATCCTTTGATATGAAGGATTTGGGGGCAGCCAGACAAATCCTTGGTATGAGGATAACTCGGGATAGGAAGGAACGGAAGCTGAATTTATCTCAAGAAGAGTACATTAAGAAGGTATTGGATAGGTTTAACATGCAGGATGCTAAACCGGTTGGGACTCCTTTGGCAGGCCATTTTAAGTTATCAAAGGAGCAGTGTCCCAAGACAGAGCAGGAAAGAAACTAGATGTCCAAGGTACCTTACTCATCAGCAGTTGGCAGTTTGATGTATGCTATGGTGTGCACTAGGCCTGATATTGCCCATGCAGTGGGAGCTGTGAGTAGATTTATGAGTGATCCAGGTAAAGAGCATTGGCAAGCAGTAAAGTGGATCCTTTGGTATTTGAGAGGGACCATGGGGACAGTTTTGTGCTACAGTGGATCAGACACCACTTTATGTGGTTATGTAGATTCAGACATGGCTGGAGATGTAGACATCAGGAGGAGCACGATAGGTTATATTTACACTGTAGGTGGGACAGCAGTGAGCTGGATTTCATGACTACAGAAGCTGGTGGCTTTGTCAACCACGGAGGCTGAGTATGTTGCTGTCACAGAGGCAAGCAAAGAGATGATTTGGTTACAACAATTGCTTGAGGAGTTGGGGCATAAGCAGGAGGAATGTAAGCTACATAGTGATAGTCAGAGTGTTATACACCTAGCTAAGAACTCTGCTTTCCACTCCAGGATGAAGCATATACAGTTGAGATATCACTTCATCAGGACAACTTTGGAGGAAGATAAGTTGAAGTTGGAGAAGATTCATACCAGTTAGAATCCTGTAGACATGATGACCAAGGTGGTCACAGGGATAAACTAAAGCTATGTTCAACTTTGGTTGGCCTTCGCGGATGACAGTAAAGGGTTGAGGAGCTTGCTCAGTGGAAATCAGTCTCCAAGTGGGAGATTGTTATGTTTGTGGAGCCTATTTTCATGTTAGAGTGTGGTACACCTTCTATGTGTTACACTATTTCACCTTTTATGGTGGTTACACTCGGGTGAGCGGGTCAAGGGGGTTTGGGCCACAGCGGTCAAGCAAATTTTCATGGGTGGTTTATTAACCCATGGGTAATGGGTAACCGTTATGGGCTGTTTTTGGGCCCATGGTTTTTCGGTACCCATTGTTTTGATACCCATGGTTTTTTGCCCATGGTTTTGATACCCACAGTTTTTGCCCATGGTTTTGATACCCACGGTTTTGTATCAAACTGCTTAAGCAATTGTCTATTTATATGGTCTTATGCATATGATACATAGACAAGCAAATGTATTGTAGATGTGTTTTGAATTCGGGTGTGAATTCTATAGAGTTTGTTGAGCATAGCTCCAAACCGATCTGGGTATTTTATTGAGAGAGTGGAGGCTTGTAATAAAATCCGAGCAAGTGATTCTTGGTGGATGTATCCCAAATTGGGTGAACCATGTTAAATCTTGTCTCTCTGTGTTGTGTTATTTATTCTGCACTTTTATTTGAGATTTGTAATATTTTCTGCATATTAGTTTCTACTGTTGCGATTCTGTAAGGGATTATTCCGCATATTTTATCTCTTATTTCCTAACAAGTCTTCATATCTATGTGTGCTCTGCACGCCATCTCCAAAAATATCCCTTATCCATAAAAATAGCTAAGTCCTGATCCTGGGTGCTTCAATCCTATCATAGTGTCATGAACTCTTTCAATGCCCTATATTCGCGTGCCCAATACTTAGATTATTTGTGGATGTTCAACAAATTCAGTCAACCTACCTGTGACTAATGAACCGTTTGATGTTCTGGGTCTTGATTTTAACAAAACACAAGACCATGCCACATGGGATGACATATCATTTCCAAAAATTCATGGAGAGGAATCTACAAAAAGTTCCTTCTCCAATTATGATTTGAAGACACAACTTAGTTCATGGATTGAAGATAAAAAGGGTGCAAAATTTGAGAACCTGGAGCTTGCTCAAGCTAAAAATTATGACGATCCATTCAAAATGAGTAGGAAGAGGGTTAAACCTGGTTAAATTTCTAGATCAATGCCCAAGGATAGATAGCAGATTCAAGATCGTGTTAAATAAATAAGAAAAATTGTACCAAATGGATCCAAGAATCAATGATTTGTTGGAACGCACCATCAAACACATGCTCTTCTTATAGAGTGTCGCCAAGCATGATGATAAATTAAGCAAAACAAACACAACAATGGTATAGCTCAAATAAAAAAAAATTGCTTACCCTTTTGGCGAGCTGGGTCCAGTGAGTGATGAGATGGGTTGAGCAACTGAGCTAAGCACTAACAGATGTGAGCCTCAAAAAAACCAAATAGAGCACAAAATGGAGGTAAACCCAGAACATGAAAACCAACCAAGAGCTTCCAATATGTAAGCTCGAACTAGGACATTGAAGATTGAAAACAAGCTCGCTCAAAGTATTGATCCCTCCATTACAAAGCCTCAATGCAAAAATTCCTAGTAGAGGCAAGAAAGAAAAAAATGGTTAAAATCCACATAAATAATGAAATGCAAGAAAAATATGGGTGAAAATAGGGAAAACCCATGAGCTTGTTGAAGAAATACAGGAAAAAATGAGGCCATTAATGGCACTAAAAAAGTAGATTCGAAGCTCTCTGAATGAAAAAAGATTCATTGAAAGAGTAAAGCCAATGCACACAATATCAAAATCCATGATGAATACTTGAAAACCCAACATGAACTTTCCCAAAACGGACCTAGATCTGGAAATGGTTGAGCTATTGAGAGAAAAATAGAGTTATTCAGGTAAATAATGACTAAGAAACTACGATCTACATTGTAAATTGAGCTCCACGAGCCATTAAGTGAGATAAGTGCTAAAACCCATGACAACATAGAAGAACATAAGATGTCATGTCCAAGAAACAATTTCAAAGCCGCGTATACAAATCTTAGTGAAAGAATAATGGCGTCCATGGTAAACCTGCAAAGTTTTTCCTATCCAACAAATTTTCCAGAAGTGTAAAGCAAGCAAAATGAAATGTCTTTTAGGGTTCAATCCCTTACTAGGCTTGATTTGATCATGGTTGGGTCAATTCAACTATGGTAAAATCAATCATTTTACCTTTTCATTGACTTTTCCAATGTGTATGTGAAGGCTTTTTGAATTATGTTCATTGTTATTTACATGCATGATTAGGGGTGAAAATTATGCCTTAAGCTAGGATAAAAGCTAACTAATTATTGCATATGGTGGGAAGATAGATGGCTTTTTTCCCAATTCAAAACATTACATTATTGGATAATGCCTACATGATAAAAACAAGGAGTCAAAAAGGGATAACCATGCATGTGCCAAGAAAATGAGACAAATTACCTTAATTTCCCCAAGATGACCATACAGTTATCTTATTTCTTGCTAAAAGTGGATTTAAAAAGCATTTTGACTCGAGTCAAACTTGGAGGAAATAAGCCATGTAGTTAATTATAACTTCATATTATTAGGAGAATCATATTTAATTGCAAGAAAGATTAAAATTGTGCATGTGAGTGGCTAACATTGGATTTATCTCCAATTAGCTATCTTGTCAATTTTAATATGAGCTATTTTTGAAGTTGAGGTGGGTTAGATTTTACTATATATATATATATATATATATATATATATATATTACCTTTCTTGTGCAAGTGTTTGGGGGGATCATTCATTCTGCACACTTTTTATGCAAAGTTTTGTACATTTGCACCTTATTGAAGCACAATAAAGATTGTTTTCCCTTGAATTGATGCTTTGTGAAGTGTGTCACAATGGTTGTGTGGTATGTTTAGTGAATAATATATTTCCTTTACATGCTTATAACCCCCCAACACATGCATTTAGTTGTTTTGTAAGTTTTGCAGGTCATTTAAGTGTATGTCAATGCCTTTCTGAGTGTAAAACCCATTAAGTAGTAACTAAAGTGAAGATTATTACTCTATTTCTAGTCAATCAAGTGTGTTTTGTTACAGTCATAGGTCCCAAAACGTTGGTGTATCACCTAATTTTCATGATTTTGTCAAGTTTGTGTTTATTTATCTCCCTTAACCCCACCAGAAAATCACTTTAGGTGATCTACCTAGGGAACCAACCCACTCTGGAGGTTCTCCTCAACTTGAGTTACCCACAAATAAGAGGATTTCCCATTGTATTGGACGAAGTAAGGAGTTTGCTTACACTTCCACATCCAGGGTGCAATCCGGACCAACACCAGTTTTTAGCATGACTAGTTGGAGCACAAATTTATATTATTGTTTTAGGTGTTCCATAACATCCTGGTCTATATTTTTTATAATTTTTCCAGGTTTGATTTGTGCTTGGTAAAATTTCACCCGTTTGAGATGATTTCAAAATAGATCTAGTTACTTTGTTGATCCAAACAACCCATCTTCATAATTAGTACACATGCGTTTCCATTTTTTCCATCTTTTAAGAGGTGATGCAACCATTATTCTAGCTCTTCATTGGAATCCTTATCCCCAAGAATAGGTGTACCATCCAAATCCACCTCCTTTTCACACATATCCTCCTCTAGATCAGTATTATAACCATTATCATAATGAATATTCTCATGACCCAGACCTTGCTAATTAATATGGTCATTAGTATAATCATTATGTTGTTCAAAATAAATAATATGTAGGTTATGAAAGTAATCCTACACAGGAGGAATATTTTAGAAGCGGTGTTCAAAATTTGGAGCATATGTTGCAGGCCGCCACTGAGAAACAACAAATTTTGCAAGCGAAACATCCTAGTTCAGAACATCCCTATCAATGGGAAGGTCATATATCTAGTTGGTTTATCCCTCAACAAAGGTTTGAGGTAATATAATACAATTTCCCTTAGTTGGTTGATTTTATGACATATTTTCAAGTATTAGAGGATGATAAGCATAAGGTTGAGGAACCTTGTCAATGAGATGTTCCCACTTACCTTCCCCATCAAAATCCAATGCCCATTCCTTATCAACCATCGCAACCCAATTATCAGGTTCTTAATTTTCTCAATGTTGTTATTCCCACCCCTTCTCCTCCACAAGTAGATTTTGAA
Organism: Taxus chinensis; assembly: GCA_019776745.2. Lineage (NCBI taxonomy): Eukaryota > Viridiplantae > Streptophyta > Pinopsida > Cupressales > Taxaceae > Taxus > Taxus chinensis. The sequence goes on along the minus strand of CM034152.1, from coordinate 161,704,953 downwards.
CCCGTCCCCATTTTCCAAATATTTCCAAACCAGGTTGAGACCCAACCCACCCCTCCTCCCTCATTCCCAAGTCCAATTTGGGAAGGAGATAAGCATAAAATAAGTCAAGGATGGTAGCCAATTCAAGAAACAAACATGTTAGAATTTATGAAAAATTTATAGGAATGGGTTTCAAAATTTGAGATAAATCAGATTCTATAGTTGGAGAAAGAGTGCATATAAGAGGTGGAGGTTTCAGAGTAGAAGCAAGATCATGATCAAGTAAAGACCACAAATCTTGAGGTTTTATCATCTTTTTGTATAGAAAGCGATCCAATTACAGTTGTTGATTAAAATGTTGCTGATTTAAATATTGTTGATTTAGAAGATGAAAATTTTCTAACCATGCATACAAAGCTACCCATAAGTGATCATGAAAAAATCTTTAATAAAGAAGATTTCAAGTCCAATCTAAAGAAATATCAACAGATCTAGAGTTGCCTCATGATGAGCAACAAGATGATTTCAAATTTGTATCCTTTTTGCTAGATGAAGATAATGATAGGAATGAATATGAGGGGGAGATACAACATGAACATGATGATGTAGATGAATAAAAAACCCCTTGTTACCTTGCATGCTTAGGGATTGTTACACTTTTAGAAGGTTGCAGTTATCCATCAATGACAACATCAGTCATTGCAACACTTCAAGAAGGAAAAACTGATTTTCAAAATCATGAATTTGAGCTTTCAAGATCCATGGTGGATCAGAATGAAGAATAAGAAGTGGATCTATTTTTTGAAATAGTTGTCATAGAAAATATAGAGCAGTCCAAATAAGCAAAACAATGTTCTTATCGACTTCCGTATGTGCTCAAGTGTGAAGAGGAAAACAAGGATTTAGAGAAGATCATAAAGGACAATTTACCAGTTGTGAGAAGACCATGCCCAATTAGATACTTGTCTGATTTGGGACTAAGACCAGTATTGTCATCAATTTTTCTTAAATCAAAGCATTAAGAAGAGATTAATGATCTCAAATGTCAACCCCAATACCTCCAAAAATAGATTTCAGATCCAAAAGAGGTATTTATCATTTTTTGGACTGATGTTTTGAGCAAGTTAAAGGTATATATCATGTTTTGTATTCTTTTATTTAACCAACCAGCCCAAGGCGCGCTGACACACCACTCGGCCATAATTGAGCACTCACCCAAAGCGCACAAGGGTACCAAGTCCCTCTTTTATGGAAGCTTTGTTAAGGAGTTAGTATGATAAGAACACACATAGATATATTCCATATCCATAATAACAATGAAGTAATAAACCATAAATAGATCTAGATCATAACCATATGCAAGAAAAACTCATACAAGAATCAAAATTAGGTTAACCTTACAAGGAATAGTCATAGATATGTCAACAACCAATATCCAACCACAAAGATATATTGTACTAATTACTGTAAAACACAGAAGCTGAATACATACATAGTAATGTCATCACAAGTCATGCACGCTCATAAACTAACAATATAACTCTAGTAAAACATGGATCCCTAAACTATGCAAATCAATACATATTTATAGGTAGTGGGGACTTTCCTTTCAGTAGCCATACACTCTATAAAAATAGGCTACATGCCAAGAATAGCCATGTGCCGCTACAAGATCAATACAAAGCATGTAAGTACTTCTAATAATAGACCTTCTATAGATAACTCTAGTTCACTTCCTATTATTAGCTCAAAACTATGCATGTCATTTGATCTTTCTTTTATCACATAATACCCTTGAGTGGCTTCCAAGTCTTCTCACTGTTGTGTGCGCTTCACTCCATGTCTTCAATTAGCCTTATGAAATATAGCTAAGTACTTATACCATGATTTTACCTGGTGCACCCCTCTCCTGCCAAACTTCCGCGCGCGTTTGATTCTTACATGCCTCTAATAATTAGCCATATTTTTTCATCCCAACATTACCCTACACTGATTTTATTTTTGTCCTCGGTAATGGGTAACCAAAACTTATCTCTTCATGAATAAAGAATAAGGAATGAAATAATAACTATACATAGAAAGAAAGAATACATGGGAGCTCTACTCTTCAGAAGGTAGAATCAACTATGGACATTCACTTTTAATTCCTGATTCTAAGTCATTCTAATCGTTGAGTGCTTTATTTTTTTTTAAGGGATGTCTGCAAGTACTCCCTCCATTTCATCCATAGTCATGTTTTCACCTTAGTTTTGTAATACTCTAAAGACATTGGACAAATTGGAGACCATCCCTTCCTTCACTTCCACTTTCCTTGCTATTAGCTTCCCAATGTCCTTGATCTTCTCATTCTGAGGGTCCTAGGATGCTGTAAGCGCATCAAACTTTTCTACTACTAAAGTGACCCTCTCCTCATGCCCAAGTGTCTGATATTGAATCACTGTAAGGATTGCATTTTCTTCCACCATGGTCCCTTTCCTGATGATTACCTCAGGAGTCATGAAAATGTTCAATTCCATATCCACCTTTTTCATTTCATCCTTCAGAGTCTGTAACAATGACTCATAACTTATAATCTAGCACACAATCATTCCCTTATCTCTATATACCTACACTGCAACATCCTTTAGCTTTGGTATTTTTACTAGACCCTCATTCAACACCATGTGAACCAACATGTGTAAGTAATGCATAGTAGAGGGGAATCTCTCAGCCACTCTCTCTTCTAGATGCGACCTTTCCTTTAAAATCTCATCACCGATTTGTTCTGTTATGTCCAATGTTGTACGTGCCTTCAACTCATATGCCTCCTTTTCTTCTGTCAGGCACTTAATCTTTGTATATTTATCAATTTTTATCTTCTAATAGAACACGAATAATTTTCACCTTATCAATATTTCTACACACAACCTCTGCAAACACCTTAGCTAATGCATTACCCACCCGCTCATCTAAAAATTGAGTTGGCTTGATTGTGATATGGTGAGAATGTGGCACTTTCTTCATTCTCTATGACACACATGATTCCTCACAAACATCAAATTCATGCTCATCGATATGAGTCTAGAAACTCCATGACAATTATTTACGAGTGTGTGTAGTCGCCATATCTGGATCCATCAATTCCCAGCCATATAACCTTTCCTTTTCCATAATACTCTGGAACTTGGTGCCAATTATCTTTTTCACATCATCAACATAGTTGAGGTTCTATGTTCTTATCATCTCATATATTTTAGGTTCACTGGTGCACTCTCCTACGTGCTCCTGTGCTTCGACACCCACATTCTCTTGTACTTCCTCTTCTTCCCCAATTTCCTTAGTTGTGCACGCAACGTGTTCTACAATCTTTGTGTCTCCACCAGTGTATCTTTCCTCTTCAGGTCCCTACATGCCTACGCTGGGGACATCCTCCTTGTATAAAGGTTTCTCGCTACCTATCTCCTCATCCTATCACACTCCCAAACTAGGTGTGGAAACCTCTTCACACGTGATTCTATGCAAAGAATTTTACTCTTCATTCTCCTTGATAGGAATATATTTACACCTTTTCTTCCTTTCTTCATCGACCTTCTTCACTGGTGTTACGTGTGGTGATCTATTTACTAGATGTGATGGTCCAACCTCAACATCTACACCCATACCTCTTCTACGCAACAATTTTATAGTATGATCCAGTCCAACACTGTCTTCTTGTTCCTCTTCTTCTCTTTCCAAAACATTATGTAAGCCTTCAAGTATTGGCTCTTCCTTCTTGAGGGGCATCTGTTCCACCAACTTCCTTGTACCCACCATCTACTTTCATTTTGGAGGACCTAGAAAAGATAAGTACTCTCCTGCAAGCACCTTCCAATTCTTGAAACGCAGCCATAGATACACATATATGCGCGCAGGCTCAATTTTCCCCACGGTCAAAGTCTCTGAATTTATGTCAATTTTATCCATCTCCATCATTTCCACATACGAATCCCTGTTTGGCCATACACATATGTTACGCAACATATGTATATCTGCATCTACTTTGTCAACATCAAACTGGAGCTTCAGTGCATCATGTAATTTGTTCGTTGAATCTTTAAAATAACGCGTGGTGAAAGCGAATGGTAACTTACACTAAGGGATTTTTTCACCCGTCTTCATGAAAACCTCCCTAGGATGAAGTGTTGGTACATCACAAAATCTACTTGTCCATTTAATATTATAGGCAGCTCGCGCGGTATGCGCCACTCTCCTTCAAACACCTAGCGCATCCTTATAAACCATTTCTCATGTCACTCCTTGTAAGTATTAAAAATGGAACCATGACATGTATACTTCAAAAAATTCTACACAGTTGATTTATTTTCCATGGGATACTCCCAAAATTTCTCCCTTGGCGCATCAGGCACGCCGATTTCACTTAATACTATCAAAAGTAAAATAGAAACCCCAGTTATTTTTTCACCTTTGTTAGCTTGGATGCGTGCCTATGCTACTATGCTCTATGCAATATAACCTACAATGTTATAGTATACCATGCTCACCATTTTATGTGTTATATGTAGCCAATGCTGATTGACCACTGTCCATCTCTCTGAGGCACCTAATTTGTAACCTACGAGCTTTGCCGCAACCCTTGTAGCTAGATCATATATGTTCATAACCTTGAATTCTTTTCCTCCCTTTTTTTACTTGAACACAGTGGATGTCACATCAACCCCATCATCATCTGATAGATCACCTATAATCTCTAAACCCAAATCATGTAACCCTATGACCTTGCCAACTAATTTGGTGGTAATATGCATCCTCCTTCCCGCGAAATAGAAGAAATATTTATGTATTCATGACATCAACCACTGGTAAAAATGGTCGAGATTTCCAAAATATGGTAACTCAAGGAGTTACATGACCCCAAAACTCTCCAACAGTTTCTTCACCGAATCGTCCAAAAACCTATTTCCATTTTTTGTCCTTCTGTTTGTCTTATGGACGGTCTCTGCAACGATATCCCATCATCATGTGATTGAAATCACTTATTTTGCACTGTGTTATATTTGATGCCTACGGTCTCCCTTCAATCACCCCATCTGGATACTATATTTCTACCAGTTATTCTTCTGCCGCTACATTGACCTCCTTTTTAATGACTGGGGATCTCCTAGGTGCCCTTGCTCTATTCAAATTATAGGTACACTTTGTAACTTCAATGCTATCACTTCCCTTTACTTTCATGCCTCGAATTAAGACCAAACCCTTTGATTTTATGAAACCCTAGCTATAACTCTACCTCTGTGATACCCTAACTGGGTGAACCCTTCTTCCTCACACCCCTAACAATTCAAACACACCTGTGGAGTCCTGTCACTTACGTGTTGTGATTTCACCTAGTTTGATGGTCAATTTTTCATTCTTCGCACTAAGCACATTTTCGCACTTCACAACTCAATAGATCAAAGGATGTAAGGTAGCAATAACATTGCATTCATTGACTTTATAGATAATTTTAAAATTCTCCACATTAATTGTTCCCCAACTACCACCATACGCGACATTGATTCTGCCTCCTCACTTTTCCACACATTGTGCCCTATCTTTCCATGCATCAGTCATAACCTTCTGTCACGACCACTACATCTCGGCCACATATTTCCTTAGGAGCGCTTCCCTATGTTGAAGTACCTATCCAATGCACCTCAGCCCAATTAGTTTCTAATACCACAACCTAGCTCGCATTATACTGAGCATCCATCCTCCCACGCGTGGTCTTTAATTTGAGCAATTTCCTTGAAATTTATTCTCAAATATATCTTTTCTCTAAACACCTATAAGTTTGTTTTTACCATGCACTACAATCTGAAACAAGGCACCAGTAGATCCTTCTTGAACCACCCTACACTAAAAGTATGTGCAACCCTCTGCGCATGAATTTAATATACAATAATCAGCTTCTGGCGTGCAAGCGCACTTATTATACAAAACTCTTAACTAAATTGAAAAAGCATAACAATGATGAAATGAAACACATATAAAAGAATGTGTTAAAATAAATCTAATCTAGTGGAAATACTACCTTATTAAAAACACAAAGAAGACTTATTTATAGTAGGGCTTCAACCTACTCCCATTGAAGGAACTGGGAAACCGTGTCCCATCCATCGCCTATAACTAGAAACAACATGAATCGAGTATGTATGTCACAACATACGATCCCAACCAATGCACTTTGAGCTTTCCAGGGTGATGCAAGAACTTGGTGTCATAAAGAAGAACCATCTGTCCAACTTCAATAATTTTATCCTTAATATGCCTTTCATGCCAAGCCTTCTACCTAGCATTTTTTGTCTTCTGACTCCAACCAGTAATGACGCACCTTTTGTCCAACTACACCAGTTTATCGATATACTCTTCAAGTGCTTGCTCATCAGCCAAACCTCTTGTGTGCGCAATACACAAAGAAGGTAACATGAATTCTACTGGTAAAATAGCTTCTGTGCCAAACACCAATTGAAAGGGTGTGAGTTTGTTCAGTCTTTTGTAAGTTATCTTGTATGCCCAAAGTATACCAGAGGCTTTATCATCCCAGTCTTTCTTTCCAACATCACAAATATTTTTCAATGTATGTCCCAATATCTTGTTGAAAGCCTCAGCAGTTCCATTTTCCTGTGGGTTATAGGATGTTTTTTATGGTGTGCCACCATAAGTTCTGCTAATAATATTCCTGATAGTCTCATTAAGAAAATGAGTGCCCCTATCACTTGTCAGATTTAGTGGACATCCATACCTACTGATTATATTATCCCACATAAACCTTGCTACTATAGCTACTGTGTAATCCCTTGTAGGCATTGCCTCTACCCACCTCGTAAGATAATTTTTACAAGTTATAATGTAGTGTGATCCAGTCCAGTGAGGGTGGTAAAATAGGGCCCAAAAATTTAATTGCTCACTTTTCAAAAGGTTTTGTACTTGCAGTAGGCCTCAAAGTCATTTCATCTCTATGCCCAGACTTTCCAAGGTGCTAAAAATGGTCACAGACCTTACAATATTATTTATAATCCTTATACAATGTTTTCCATTGTAGGTCAGCCAATAAAATCTTACCTGTGGTAGCATCTCTTACATAATGTCTACCTGCAATCCCACCATGATATTCCTCCATAACAGCTTCACACTCATGCTCAAGCACACACCTACGTAAAAATTCATCCCGACCTAATTTTTATAAGTCTTCACTAATAAACATATAAAGTGCAACACATATCACAAGTTTTTTCTTCTCCAAACACTTTATCCCTTCAGGCACCACACCAGTACGTAAAAATACATCAATATATTCTAAGTCAAAGGGTGTGTGGTTCAATCTGAAAATTTGTGCATCCGACATTATATCCTCAATGCTCTGTGCGTCCTCGCATAAATTTATCCTTGATAGATGATTGGTCCAGAATTACTCTTACCTGGCTTTACCACTACTATAAATTCAAATTCCTAAAACAATAGAACCCAACGACATATTTTCCCCTATAAAACAAGATTATTCACCAAGTACTTAAGTGCCATGTGATCTGTATAGAAAATAAAAGGTATTGCCAACAAGTATTGTCTAAACTTATGTAGCACGTAAATCATGGAAAAGGTCTCGCACTCTGTAGTTGTATAAATCTGTTCCACTGGTGTCAACTTCCTGTTTGCAAATAAAAAAAGATGATCAACAATACCTTCTCCAGGATGGGCTAGGTCCCATGTTAAATCTATGAACATACTCTTCCTCTAAGTTTTCTAACCAATCCTCACTGTTGGCCAAAGTTAACTGATATTTCTTCATCATGCAACATCCTTGAATAACTTGAAAATAGGTCTTAACAATGGGACCAAAATGTAGTCTTTTATTTCACCAACAAGCCCAAGGCGCACTGGTACATCACTCATCCAAAACTGAGCCCTCACCTAAAGCATGCAAGGGTACAAGATCCATCTTTCATGGAAGCTTTGTCAAGGAGTTGGCATGATAAACACACACACACACATAGATATATTCTATATCCATAACAGAAATGCAGTAATGATGTAGCCTAGAATTCAATGATACAAATCCAATAAAACCCTAGTCGTGCTGGCACATCACTCAGCCTGGGCTGAGCACTCACCCGAAGCACATAAAGGTACCAGGTTCCTCTTTAGGATTGTTGTTGCAGGATGCTAGCATGATGAAGACTTAACACATATAGTTCCATTACTGAAACATCATTCTACAAAGCATACCAGATCAATACCTAAGGGAGAATAGAATTAAGTATTAACCATGATGAGATCAAAAACATACTAGATTCAGATACACACAGAACTAACACTTAGATTCAGCCAATATCCTCTATTATATTAAAGATAACAATTATACAGAAGCTTCATTACAGTAACAGTAGTATGCGCGTAGCAGCATAATCTCACTATATCTCTTTATATGTCAATCTCTCTGTCTATATCGACCTCTCTATTACACAGTTTACTACATACTTATAAGGATGGGGACTTTCCCTTCACTGCTTATCTATTCCCAAAATAGGTCACATGCTACTAATAGCCACGCTCCGTTACAAAACTAGCCACACATGCAAGTGCACTAACAATAGACTATTGGTACTTAACTAGCAGTAGTAGATCTATTTCCAGCCTATGTCCATGCAAAGTGCTTTGTATCCAATCCTCCAAAAATAGCCAATGCGTGGTGTGCACGTCTCTGCCTTGTTTGTGTGCTCTGCATGCCACCTCTAAAAATAGACCTTCATGAGCGAAAATGGCTAAGTCCCGAAAGCTGAACTTCTGGCTCGCGCACATGTTCTCCCTATCTGTTCACACCTTTGAATATGACCTAATTTTCCACGTGGACTTCTTGCATGCTTTCTGTCAAGTGTTCTCTGATCAACATTACCCCACACTAATTTCATTTTCACCTCGATAATGGTCATATCCAAAACTGAAGTAAAGAATAGAAGAATGGAAAGAATGAAAGAATGTTTTTAACCTGTAGTCTCTTCTTTTGCAACATGAACAACTAATTTAGGATATTCCTGTTTTATTTCGGCCTCCAAGGTTTGCCACTCAGCGAGTGCTTCCTTTGCTTTTTCTGGATTGTCCACAACAATGGACTCCAGTTCATCTTTCGCGATCTCTTCTTTCTCATTCTGCAAGAGCAACACAATGCTGGACATTACAGTCATCCTTCCCTCTAGCATATCTATCTTCTGCGTAATAAGTTTCCCAAGCTCTTCCAGTCGATTCTTGTTTGGTTCTTGGGCTTCTGCCAGGGCCTTGCGCTTTTGTTTAACCATTTCTAACATTTCTGCGTGGCCCAATATTTCATATTTCATTGCTTTCTAGACCTCATTGTTCTCCTCTAGGGTTTTTATGTTAATGAGCACCTCTGGAGCTGTGCATATGTTTAAGGCTTGGTCTGATTTCTTCAGTTCTTCTTGCAGCACTTGCAACAGTCCTTCATATGATGCAATCTTCTAGATCACTGAAACCTTCTCTCATCCTACATCTTGTGCTTGATCCTTTTGCGCTGGCATGCGTAGAGGTTCATCTTCAAGCACTAGGTCCACTAATGTACCTACATAGTGTATTACCAAAGGAAATGTCTTTGGTACCTTTGGCTCTAAGTGTGGCCTAGATCTTATGATATTATCACTGATTTCCTCTGCGATGCTGATAAATACAACATTTTTTCTGTGCTAAGTCTCTTTCCTACGTTAGGCACACTATTTCCCCATCCTTATTTTTAATCTCTTCCCTGAGCACCCTAATTGTGGCAGCCTTGTCCATATTGTGTTGCACCACCTCTATTGAGACTTTCACCAATGCATTACTCACATGTTCATCTGACATGATAGTAGGCTTTACTGTCATGTGTATAGCCTGAGGTTTCTTTTTTAACCTCCTCGATATGTATGACTCCTCACACACATCAAAATATGGTTTCATCCATGTGCGTGTGCATTGACCATGATAACTGATTCCTTGTACATACTGTTGCCATATCTTCATCCATTAATTCCCAGCCATATAATTCCTTTTGTGTTAGTGTGCTCTGGAAACAAATGCAAACAATTTTACCTGTGTCCTCCGCATAACCCATTACTGGTGGAATGTGCTCCCCACTTGTTCTTCTTGATCTAGGCTGCTTAGGAACTTGAGCCTTCAGATTTGGGACTTGTGTCTCCATGTCCTAAGTAGTCTCTGTAGTTGTCTCATATGTTCCCTTTTCTTCCTCTCCTCCTTCCTTCATTTCTTCATCTTACTATTCTTCTACGTTATCTGGAGGTGTAGGAGAATTAGGTGCGCTTTCCTATGATTCTTCTGCCTCCTCATTCAACTTCAGTTTCCTTCTCCTTTTCATGGTTGTCTCCTTCTATGGAGAGAATCTGGGTGATTTGCACACTATTTTTGGAGTAGCACCTTGGGTCCTTGTTCTCCTAAACACTCTCTTAAATATGTGCTCTCCTTGGACTACATCCAAGTCCTCATCATCCCCCTCTTGTGGCTGAGGTGGTGTAGTGGCACGCTCAGCTTCATCCTTATTCGTAGGATGTCTTCTACCTCTATGTTCCAGACCACCACTATCCTCGCACTCATCCTCCTCATCCTCTACTTCAATTGGCTCTGTGGGCTTAGGCACTAGGATTTTCTCCATTGTATGCTTACCCTTTGGTGGTGATGGAAGTGCAAACTCATCTTCCACATACTTGTTATTCTCCATCTTGGGCTTCAGTTGGAGGTATACCAGTGCTACTCCAATATCTCCCACAACCAAACTTATTGGTTTAATGCTCAATACATCTGAAATGATCTTTTCAATATATGCATCCGGTCCTGGATACACACATTTCTTCCTTAGCGTGTGGTAGTCATAATCTACCTTGTCCACATTGAATGTTAGGCGCCGCACGTCTAAGAACCTATGTATTGACACCTGGAAGTACCTTGTTATGAAGGCATGTGGTAACTTACACTAAGGGCTCCATTCTCCATCCTTCATGGTGAACCGCGCTATGCAAAAGTGTTGGTATACATCGAACTGAACTACCTTTCCAGCCACCAAAGGTAAGTCCTTGGGGATGCACCATTCTTCTTCAAAGGCCGTGCGGAGCCTATCATACCACTTCTCAGCCATTTTTTTGGCATGTTATGTCATGGATCCTTCACATAAGTACTTTTTGAAGCATTCTGTAGGTGACTTATGCTCCATGGGATACTCCCATATCTTCTCTTTTGGTCCATCAGGTACTCCAATCTCCATGAACACTAGGGACAACAAAATAGATCCAAAGTTGATCCTTCCTCCTGTGCACTCTTCCTCAACGATAGTTTTTGAAATGTAGCATGAAATATTGTAGACCACCCCCCTCAGACATCTTTTTAGCAAAGTGCAGCCACATGGTGTTCACTTGTGACCACCTTTTCCTGGTCATTTAGCTTCATAACAAGATGTGTGGTTGCTTGCACAACTGGATAATTATTCATTTTATCTATGTCCATACTGCGTAGATCCTTTGTGTACCCCAGATCCTTTATGGTCTCCAAGATTGCAGCCTTATTTGTTAAATCATCTTTTAAATATTCTCTTGTGTCCTTCAATCCCGTTACCATGGAGATGAGCGTGGCTGAAATTTTGGGTATGCGTCCTGCAAAGTAGAAAAAATATTCGTGCACTCTGCTCATGAGACACTGGTAAAAGGGCTCATATTTCTCAAAGTAAGGGAGCTTGTATAGTTGGTAAACTCTAACCTTCTTCAAGAGATTATTGCCAGCATTGGCATACACCAGCATGTCTTCCGTCATGCATTTATTTATCTTTGTGTTCAGTAAGACATCAAACTCCTTATTCTCTAAAGTATGGTGGTTGTACTAACTCACCTTTCTTTTCCTTATGTGAGAATCCCACTCCTAGACTACAATAACCCGTCTAGATATTGTATTTCAGAAAAATTACTTTCGAGAGCCTTCTCCTCTTCTTCTTTCCCTTCACCTCCTGTTGTAACTACTTTCTTGGGTGTCATTTCTACCTTGTAATCCTTTATAGATCCTCACCTCTTGAATTATACAATGTGTGAATCAAACCCTAGCTTGATTCAGCATGCCCTAGGTGAAATCACATGCCCTCTCTCTCCTCTCTGTCACCTTGCTTTTATCAAACCCTTCACCACTAAGGACACAAGCTCTTTCTGCACACAAATCACTTCATCACGACTAGCTACACACCTCTCACAACTCAATACGATCACTTGGCTCTTCGCACTTAGCTCTTCTTCAAATACTCTTAATCGCAATAGTAAAAATGAACTCGCATTCCATCCTTATATATTTTCAAATTTTTGATGCATTCATTGCTCCTTCACCTACCAAATATCCTCTCATTAATTGACCAATTCCATCCTTTCTGTGCCATACATCTTCGCGCCCCAGCTATAACCTTCTAGTGTGCCTTTCTACCCTCTGGTCACAGACTTCTCTTCAATGCGCTTCCTTACACCCGAGTACCTCATCACTGCACCTTCTAGTGGTAGTTATTATGGCCTCTGCTTACCTTGCGTTCTATTTTCCTTTCATTCATCTTCATCTTTGGTCACTTTTTAGAAGCAATCCTTTGACTTGAAGAGCACCCGTAGTAGCTTATTCCTTTCACCTTCAAATTCCCCAAAATTTTTTTACCTAAATATCAACAATCACCCCATACTAAAATTATGTGCAGTCCTCTGTGCATAAACATTATTTATATAGTAGTTAGCTTCATGCGCTAAAGTGCGCTTATTACACAACACACCAACTAAATTGACAAATCATAACAACAAAGAAGGAAACACATTAAGGAAATACATAATTGAAAACCTAATCTAAGTGGCAATACTGCCTTATTACAAACACCAAGAAGACCTATTTATAGTAGGGCCTCATCCTACTCCCGTTGAAGTAATCAGGTAGTTGTGTTCCATCAAGGGCTTCTAACTAGCAAGTGCCTATTTCAAGGATGTAAGTGATAACATACGGCCCCAACCAATGTACCTTAAGTTTTTCTGGATGGCGTAAGAACTTATAGTCATAGAGAAGCACCATTTTCCCAATTTCTAGCTTCTTGTCCCTTATTTTTTCGTCATGCCATGCTTTCTGCTTGGCCTTTTCTTGCTTCTAACTCCAATATGGTATGGTTCGTCTCTCATCCAACTGAATTATATTTTCAATCCATTCTTTTAAAGCTTACTCATTAGCTAGACCTCTAGTGCATGCAATATGCAAAGAAGGTAACATAAATTCCATAGGAAGAATGACATCTGCACCAAACACTAAATAAAATGGTGTTACTTTGTTCAAACTTTTATATACTGTTCAATATGCCCAGAAGTATTGCAAATACTTTATCATCATCCCAATCCTTTCTTCTAACATCGTAGATTTTTGTCAATGTTTAGCCTAAAATTTTGTTGAAAGCTTCAGCAACTCCATTTGACTGAGGATGATAGGGTGTAGTCTTATGGTGTGCAATCATGAACTCATCCAATAAAATTCTGATTGTCTCATTAAGAAAATGTGTTCCCCTATCACTAGTCAAACTCAAAGGACATGCATACCTTGTAATAATATTTTCCCATAGAAACCGAGCTGCTGTAGCCGCTATATAATCCTTTATAGGTGTTGCTTCTGCCCATCTTGTCAAATAGTCTGTGCAAGTTATAATGTAGAGTGATCCAATTATGCGCGCAGCTAGTGAAATGGGACCCAAAAAATCTATAGCCCATTTCTCAAATGGTTCTGCACTAGCAATAGTTCTCAGAAGCATTTCATCTCACTGACCTAGTCTTCCAAGACGTTGACAATGGTCACATGCCTTACAAAATTCTTTGCAGTCTTTATAGAGGGTCTACCACCATAATCCAGTGAGTAGAATCTTATACGATGTGGCATCACCGTCATAGTGGCCACCTACAATTACACCATGAGATTCTTCTATAATACCCATGCGCTCATGTTCTAATACACAACGGTGCAATACTTCATCTTGGCCCAATTTGTACAAGTCACCACTGATTAACATATAAGGTGCGACATGGTATAGCAAGTTGTTTCTTCTCCAAGGATTTCAATCCTTCTGGTGCCATCCCTGTGAGTAGAAAGATAGCTATGTCCTCTAGTTATGATGGCACGCGTTGTAACCTATATAATTGTGCATCAGGCATGATATCCTCAATTGCATGTGCTTCTTCTCCTGAATGTATTCTTGATAGATGGTATGGTCCAAAATTACTTTTTCCTTGTTTTACCACAACTGTGAAATCAAATTATTGAAATAAGAGCACCCATCAACATATGCGCCCTTGTAAAATAGGTTTATTTACCAAATAATTCAATGCCATGTGATCTGTATAAAATATGAATGGTGTATCTAGTAGGTACTGATAGAATTTATGTAGTGCATAGATCATTGACAAAGCTTCACGCTCTGTAGTTGTGTAATTCTATTATGCAGGAGTCAGCTTTCTACTAGCAAAATAGATAGGATTATCTACAATACCTTCTCCAGGTTGGACCAACACTGTGCCAATGATCATGCCAAAGGTGTCAACATGTATGAAATGGTTTTTCCCAGGAAGGAAAATGTAGAATAGGCGCGGTAGTAAGTTTCTCCTTCAATGTGTCGAATGCGCATTGTTGTTGCTCTCCCCAGTAGAATGTACCTTTCCCTTTCAGTAACTATTCTAATGGTTCAGAAACTTTGGCATAGCCTTTGATAAAATTTCTATAATATCCTGTATGACCCAAAAATTTGCGCACCTCAATTTGAATGGTAGGCTCCCTTAGGCCTATAATGACTGCAACCTTTGCTGGATCAAACAACAAAACCTCTTTACAGATTATGTGTCCTAAAAGTATCCCAAATGGTATAGAAAATATGCACTTCTTGATGTTCAAAGAGATACTCAACTGTCTACACTGTTCAAACATTAAGTGTAGATTATCACAGTGATACTTAAATAATCCATACACCATCCAATCGTCTAAATATACCTGTAAAAAGTTGTGAATGAATTCATTGAATGCTTGGACAACTATGCATGAAAATACAACAGGTGCATTTTTTAGACCGAAGGACATTACAGTATAGGTGAAGCTACCCCATTCAGTAGTAAATGTAGTCTTTTCTTGATCCTCTTGGGAAATTCTAACCTGATGATACCCATAGAACCCATCTGTAAAAGAATATATTTCACACCCTGTAACTCCTAGTATTTCCTTAGTGAATGGCATAGGGAATGGATTAGTTATACATGCAGCATTCAACTCCATGTGGCCCACGCATATTCTAATCCATCCATCCTTCTTGATATTGATCACCATTGGACTAACCCATTTAGACTCATCAAGTAGCTTGATAATTCTAGACTTCAACATGTTATCAATCTCTTCTTTTACCTTTTCACGCAAATTGGAGTTCATTATGTAAGGTCTCTTTCTAACTGGGCACGCACCCTCTTTAAGATTTATCTTCATTTCCCCTAGTGATTCATGCACACCTTTAATTTTATGGTACCCCATGGGAAATAGGTCCTGGTAATCCCTTAGTAACTCTATGATTTTTGCCACTTCAAAGTTTGACCAATAGTCTCCAATTATGGATTCCTTAGGTTCAGTATCTATTCCAATATTCACCTGCTTTGTCTTCATGGGTTCATGATAGGAACACGTGGTTTTATCCACACTATCCAATACTTCATGCCTTCCTGTTGAATGGTTTAAATTCAGATTATATACTTCTTTGTCATCCACTAGGTAGACCATTTTTCCTTTCTCCTTCTCAAGGCAAGCATGTTGAAGTAATGTTACATCGGCCTCTAGTTCTTTATCAAGACACGCTCCTAACTCTTCTTTATCTAATAACTCCTGAAGGATTTCTTTAGCATTGGCATTATCCCCCTTAGTTAAGCACTAGATAACTTTTAATGCTTCTTCAACCGGAGGATTCCTAGAGAAGAAGTCAAACATTTGGGCCATTCCTACAATTAAATTATGCCAATTTACAGTTTCTCTATGGAGTTCTGCATAGACATACCAAGCACGCACACAACCTTGTAAATTGGAATAAAACTGGTGCACCCATAGTGAAGGTGGTAAAGCTTCCCGCCCTTCTATCCAAAGTCTCTCAAACTTTGGAACGTTGTGCTGAACAAGTTGATTACCATAATAAATATAGATTTTAGTAGGTACATTGCTCCTAAAGAACCTAATAGTAAGAGAAATCCCAATTTCATTCAATCTAACAAGATCATCCCCGTGGACCACCCACCAACGTGTTGCTGTCCCATGTAGTGTATATGTAGCATATTTATTCTTTCCAGTGGTTCTATCCATTTTTCTTCCATGGCGCATAGGAATACCATGGGATCCCCTTGTCCTATGTACCAAGGTACTGAAATGTTACCTATCCTCCTGACATAACGTGGTTGTGTGCCTCGAGGGAATATGCTCTTTACTTTGCGCCCTACCAACTCATAAGTGATACAACCTCATAAGTGTTGTGAGCCCAATTATCACAAGCAACACTTGTAGTATCTCTAAGAGAATGTGCATCCTCCCACTGAATTAGTCCTTTTCTGGTTGGTTCAATCATCTTTGGATCTCAGATGGTGCGTACATAAATCCTATTCAAATCTTATTCACTTAAGGGCTCAATATAGGGTGTGGAATTTCCATCTGTTAAAGGGATAATAACCCTTTCCTCTTTATTTTCAAAATTGATATAGTCCTTTTTGAACCAAACATAAAAATTATTTGCATAACACCAAGGATGCCCCAATAGGGTTGGGAAGCTATCTGACTCTGCCAGTGAAAACTTCAAAGTCTCCAGTGAACTTGGCTCCTTGTATGGTAATGTATGCATTTTTCAAAACTCCTATGGGATTAGCCTTAGTCTAATTATCCATGAATAGTACATTAGAGGATGGCTGCAATGGGGGTCTGCCCATTTTTACCCATGCATCCAAGGGAAGAGCATTGTTTGATGTCCCATGGACATCTGCCAGTCCTAGCGCAAGGTAGGGAGATGTGCCCCATAATTCCCTTGGTCATGCGTCCCTGACTCTAGTGGTCCTCTGCTGGATGGAAGGTCCACCTTTAAGTGCCATAATTGTATCGGGCACTGTCAGGCCGATCTTTTGGTGCAACAAAAACCACTCTTGGTATCAGAGTAGAGGTCTCAAGGTCAAGACTCACGGAGCGTGGTGGGCTGTGATGTTCCGTGGACATCCACTTGTCCCAGTGCAAAGTAGGGAGACATGCCCTGTAATTTCCTTGGTCACGCGTCCCTAAATCGAGCGGTCCTCTAGTGGACATAAAGTCCACCCTTAAGTACAACAGTTGTATCAGGCACTATTAAGTCGGTCTTTTGGTGTAACGCCAACCGCTCTCTGAAATATCCCTTATGGGATACTGTACGTACCCAAAATTGTAGGGTACTACACCATCAGAACAATGTTACACGTGACCCAATGATGATACAGGTCTCCTCGCAAGGTGTTCAAGATCCAGAAAAGCTCTCCAAGTATACATTAACATCTCGCATGCCCCGTTTAGCCTTCGCGTGCTTTATTTTTCTCTTTTCCCCTCTTTTCCTTTGCGTTTTGGTCTTCAGTAACGAAACCGCTTCCCTGCCTGGGTGGCGGTCTCATGACCGCTGCTCAGGTAGGGCAATGGTCCTATAACCAGCACCGTGCTCAGGACAGTGATCCTTCATGCATTTTCCACAATGTTATTTTAATCGCGACTTGCGTAGTTTTCAACTTTTACTAACTTTGTCATCAATTTTTGCTTGTATTTATGATTTTGGTTCCCTGTAATCGTGTTTCTCCATTGTTTATTGTAAAAGAGTTCAAATTGGATTTCACCTTTGGGTAAATGGGAATTCTATAAATAGCTGGTTGGTTTTCAAGCAAATGGCCCCCCCTCAAAAAAATAGCCTCTCATTCTCTCATTTCAAATTTTAGTCTTTCAGTTCTTGCTTAGGAATTGTATTAGTTTTATTTGTTGCATTAATAGTTAGTGTTGTTTTACTATTTAGAAGACACGTGATCTTCTTGTGCTAGTGTTGTTACTGTTTTCATGTAATCAATTGAAGTAGGATAGTTTCATTTTCAGTCTGAAGCCATTAGAGTTACAGGTTTTGTTCGTCAAGAAGGATAGTTTCAGGTTCTGGATGTTTTGTGTTGTATGACTCACAGTAAATCCCGCAAGGAATTACATAAGCCAAGCTCTATTCTCTTGCGCTATCCATATCCTACTCACATTCTATTTGGTCTACATCTAAGGCTGTCATTGTTCCAATACCTGTTCCTGTTGATGCTAGCATTACACGCTTTTCTAGATTCACATGAGCATGAAGGAATGAGGAGACCACACTGAGGGGACAAAGCCACACACAATCAGATTCGCCACTATTCTGCAAAATCCAGGTTCATGCTATCAAAGTTCTAGTTAAAACATATCAAATAGGGTAGTGAATCATTTCATTTTAGTTAATCACGCTTTCGATATTGCCGGGGAAGCTGTGGGGATTGATAGTCTCTGAGAAACTATGATTCATTCCTCACTTCTGAGGTAAGATCTAGGGTCTTTCAATTAAATTAGATCGGTTATTTAATTATTTAGAATAGATTCACAACTGCACAAGCAGGTAGCTATACTCGGTTACTTTGCTTGTTTTAAATTCAGTTATTATCTTAGTTGTTATTTTCTAGATATTAAATAATTGCTCTTTTGATATTAATTAGTTGTTATCTTAATTCTATTAAATATTCTGTCAAAAATACTATGAATATACTTTGCATAATTAGTTTCCTTTGCTTTAGTTAGATTTATATTGTTTCCTTTTGCATGACAATCACGGGACCTAGGGAGCCCAGAGAATACGTATTCGAACCAATCGTGCCTCATCCCAATCTTATTGGAGCAATAACTGACATAGACCAAAATCTCAGAATTCATGTCTTTCGAACAACAACATACCTACAAGAAATTAGCTCACAGTTGAGAGGATTAAACATAGAAGACGACAAAGTGCATGCGTTTTGGTGAAACCAGCCAAACTGCATATTACCCTAAATAAATATCCACATGACTGTAGAAGGGCTTGAAAGAGAGAAAACATTCAGTTGTGATCCTTTTGTCCCATAGCCAGATGCAGGAGATATTATCATTGACATAGACACTAGCTTAAGAATTCAAGTTTTCAGAACACCTATAAGGTTTTCTGAGAAGATTGCACAAGTTTTAGTTCTAAATATAGAGGTTGAAAAGGCATATGACTGCTGGATATTAGGGATCAGGGATTGATTGTGCATATGACCATAGGAGGCCCACAACAACCATGAACCTACGGTTGTGATCCACAGGTCCCACAACCCAACGGGCCCACAGGTCAATCAGACATTGATGCTGGTTTACACACATTATTATTTAGATCCTCTCCACTTCCACCAATCATTATCACACAACTATCCTCACTAGACGTAGCAGCTAATCAAGTTAAGGATTTCTAGACTAGACCAGAGAATCACCCATAGAATCCACTATATATCCATCATCCATTTTCATGACCCTGTTAGGAGACATATATGAAGCACCCACAAGCTACCTTCCACGTATTCCACAACCTATAGATCGGATCACGCCAGAGCTTGATATTGATTGGAGCCTTTGAACAGTCATCCTCACCAAACAATCTATCATGCCAGTTCAGGTTAGAAGGGCCTTCTTTGCCTTAGATTCATATATTCCATTAGTGCACGTCGAATACATAAGATTTCCTAACCAGTTTGTCTGCACCCACGTATATTCCATCCCCACCGGATGTCTCGGCATGATCTCGGGAGGTCGGGAGCGAGGAAGAGTTCCTTGTAGATTCCCATGCTCACTTGTCACTTTTCCATCATACAAAATTGGTGAACCCGACATGAAACAAGCTAGTTTTCCTCTTTCTTTTCTTTCATCCATCTTCGCTTCTTCCCATTATTTTACGGTATTCATATACCCCCCGAATATGTTGGGATTCGATGCGTATGGCAGACCTCTCCTAGGTCTTGAAGCATATTACGTCAATTGAATAGACAACCATCACCCTCGCTCTTAGCATGGGGTGACAACTATTTAACTAACCAGTTTTCAACACAAACTCCACCTCAAAGGACTAGATATAGTTCTTCTTTCCAAATGGAAGGAGTTGGATCAGCTCACTCGAATGTAACAACTATATCCTTTCAGGCTCGAACAACATGACTCTCACTGGAGATTTTGGTTTCATCTCCTCAGGTGTTACTTAGACCACAAATCAATAGAAAATCCTATCCATATATGTTTTTAGATGATGAAAATTTAGCGTGTTATGTTAGGAGTGAACAATGCTCTCAGAGTATGTACCCACCTATAGGAAGTTTGCAAACACAACCTCGAGGTCTCTTTCTCAAGGAAAACACCTCCATGCCATCCACCTATAGGAAATGCCCTCGGTGAAACTTGGTAGGGCAATGATCAATTCATAGCAGGGTACCATATGCCTATACGACCTCGAGGTATACAACAACCACCATTAAGGAAAAATACTGTGATCTTCACCAAATGAATTCATCTCAACTTTAGTAGAAAAAGTTAGAGGGTTAGAACTTTCTCAAGAAAATAAAAATTCTCAATTCATGCAGGGCAAGAAATTCCAATCCTTCTGCATCATCCTAGCCAAGTAGACCTCCTCACAAGAACAAGCATATTGGGCATGCCTCCTCAGTATTCACAAGCAAGTGCCAACTAGAACCACATTCTCTAACACCGCTATAGTAGAAAATATGATACCTCCCGGTCTAGTACAAAAATAATCCATTTTCTGAGGCAATTCTCCCTCCATAACTTAAACATGTATTCCAAATCACCACAAGGAGATATGTTCTCTCCTCCTGGAATGTTTCGCTTAACCATAGGGATTTCCTTATACCTCTACAAATGCATATAGGCTACACCATATCAACAAACCGTCCCACCTCCACCCCTTCAGCAAGCACCATCGATGGTCGAAACCTACGCGATAGGAACTTATTCAAAATATTTGAAAGAACCTTTATAATTCACCATATGAAGCATCATGCTTCCAAGGACCTCTTCCTGATTTTCCCAAATACAAAGGGGGAGGGGAGACCCGAATGCACATATCAAGGCTTATGCCACAATGATTCGAGAACTGCTCCCTTGGGATGGGGTTGTTGCTAAAATATTCCCCAAAACTTTAGAAGGAATTGCCCTCAATTGGTATTACAGAATACCTGAAGCCTCAATCCATTCGTTTTTAAATAACTTGTTTCAAAGTTTATCAAGGTGTTTGACATGAACAAACTATTGAGGACAATAGGAATCAGGGGAATTCTTGCATATTAAGAAAGAACACAATGAATCTGTTGCTTATTTCATCCAAAGATGGTGTACAGTCCTTTATTCTTCAGCAAGTGCTCCAAACATGGATCAGATGGAACTATGTGGCTTATTTCTTCATTCTCTCAGTAGAGAGATAAAGGAAGAGGTCCAAAAGTTCCCACTAAGAACTTACGATGAAGTGCTTGAGAGCGCCCTCTGAATAGATCAAGCTATAATAGATTGCGGTCGTAAGGACATATGGGACAAATGGGAGGCTAATCATCCCCAACCAAAATACTATGACTTACCCTACTACCACAAATTTCTAATCAAGGACCTAAAATCCTTAACAAAAACCACAATGGTAACAACAAGATGCGAGTAACTAACCAAGACTAAAAAGGTAAATTTTGTAAATGCTCCACCACCAGTTAACAATCAATGAAACAACAATTTTACCCCTACAATCAATGCGGTGGATTTTAATCATTCACAACAACAACAACAACAACGGGCAGAATCCAAACACATGGTTCAAGTCAAAACGTCAACTGGATATCAAAACCAAAACCAAAGACAAAAAATGCAAAAATTTAATCCTAATAGACAATAGTTTAATTAGAGTTTTGGACCACAACACGTGCCAAACCAGTAACCTAGGAATTATAATCCTAACTCGTATTGTGGTTTTCACAAAATTCAAGGCCATGACACTAGGACTTTCTGTGACTACAGTAAATTCTTGCAACGTCTACTAGAAGAAAAAAGACAACTTTTCATAGATATGTTCTTAGCAGATCCTGCATCACTAGTGCCAAATACTTTCATGGGAGCAGTCTCCCTTCAAAATGTGCCCCTCAAGATCTTCAACGATCCACTCCCAAATCATAATAACAAGAAACTAAATCCAAATGGGACGAATAAGGGTGTAATGATAGGAAACAATGATCATGAAGCCTCGACTTTCACTAAATCCACTTATCGCACCGCAATTAGGAAATCAGCCATGACCTAAGATAGTCAGTTTAGTGGAGTTTAAACACTGAGCTACATGTGGAATCTGTAACAAGGACACGAGATTATTCCTCTCAGCCAAATCCAAGTTACCCACTAAGAGACAGATAACATTCAAAAACCATTATTAAAACCCGTAGGTGCCTATGATTTAATTAATGACCTAACAAATACCTTCTCTCACATCTCCTTTTTAGACTTATTGAATGAGACTCTCCTACCCATAAGGCTGCTCTTTTAGATGCATTAGGTTTAGGTCATTTAATTAACATCACTCCACCTCCAGAAAAAAAAGTAAACCATATAGACTTCGATATTCACCCTCCAAGGTTAGCCGGGATAGGGATAACCAAGGTTTATATTCGACGTAAAAAAAATTCCAATAGACACTGAGATTGCACGTAAAGGTGATCCAACCTTACATTTACAAGTGTGGGTTTATAACAATTACATTTAAACGTGCAATGGTTGATGATGGGGCAAGAAGTTAACATAGTCTCCTTCTCTTTTCCTTCAAAAGCTAAGGGTATAAAGAAACAAATTGTTCCACGAATCGGAATACACTAAGAGGCTATGATAGCCTTAAAGCCACTTCGATTGGGACTATAATACTACCAGTCACCTTAGGACCCAAAACAATCCTAACTAATTTTTATATTATAGATCAGGAAACCAACTATAATATGGATCCTCAGTCCGACCATGGATACACCATATGAAAGCAATCCCTTCTACGTTATTTCAAGAAATAAGATTCTTGCACTTAGGAAAGATATTCGTAGCAAAATGATGATCCTGAAAACCATTTGATATACACCTAGTAGATCCGAAGAAAAGGCCAGGCATTCACTCTGAGTTTGAACTCCCAATGAACCAACTTAACAAGCGAACCGATTTAAAACCGGAAGAAAAAGTTGATACCTACAATGGAGTTAGAAGTTACGAACCTAATCAAGAATATCCCAGCCCTCAAGGATGAGGGCTAATGTTGTAGAAACAGTATCATTAGGAACTACTAAAAAAAATTGTCAAATTACTAGAACAGGATCTACCAATTTTTCCTGCCATTTGATTTTATAGGTATGGGATGTACCCTAGGAGTTGGTTCTCTTCTAGTAGAGGAACTTTGCATGGTAGAAGTAACCGAAGCAAAAGAAATAGATGTAGTAAATGTCCCAACATCCATCTTCCCAAGTAAATATTGTACTCTCCACTTTCGATGGAGCTAGATGTCATTATAGGGGCTGGGGGCAGGTGTGATCTGTTACTTCACCCGAGTGAAAGATCTTACCATTCACCTTTAAATTAAATTTATGAATGTACAAAACAATGGCACTGAGTACGAAGCCCTCCTCCTTGGTCTCATCATAGCTAAAAGGATCGGTGTTAATAACATCAAATTATTAGGAGACTCTCAATTAGTAGCAAACCAAGTCTATGAGGTGTATGAGACTAGAGATCTGAACACTTACAACTCTACAAAACAACAGTGTTAGATTTGAGCAAAGGATTTAACTTTATATCCATTGAAGCAATCCCATGAGAAGAAAACCTTCTCGCAGATTCGATAGCAACCTCAGCTTCACATTTTTACTCCAAACAGTGAGTTGGAAGACACTTGTTTCATGGTATCCCTTCGTACTGAACTGTTAGTAAAGAAAATGTCAACAAACCCTCCTTCTAACAAAACATAGCTGAGAATAAATCTACTATCTTAGGTCACATTGACAGTGATAGAGACACTCTTGATTACCTAAATGCCTATGCAGAGTTACATCTCACCCATCACGTTGTAGATTTCTCCTTAATCCCACATTCATCTTCTTACTTTGGAAATCCCATGATAGAGCTTCCCCCACAAAAGGAGCTCGACATATATGTGGTAGAGAATGGAAAAGATCTGGAAATACCTCCATCCCCACCTGATGTTTGAAGAAGGTAATGCTTCTTTAATCGAAGAAACAATTGATATTAACATCGGAATGAAGGAAGAACAAAGATCTGAAACTAGGATCTTCATAACTCCAGAAGAAATAGAAATACACAATTAAATTCTCAAAGACATCAAAAGGCTTTTGCATTACTTATAAAGAAATGACGGGAATTTCACCACACATCATGGTACATAACCTCATCGCCAAATCAGATGCAAGCCAAGTTAAAAAAAAATTGAGACCATGAAACCCAAGGTAGCTCTCATGGTGAAGGAAGAGGTAATGAAGCTTCTCCAGGTAGGGTTCATCAAACCAGTCGATTACTCTCAATGGGTATCTAATATCGTCCCCATTCTAAAAAAGAATGGAAGATACGCATCTGCATAGACTTCCGAGACATTAACAAGGCGTACCCCAAGGACGACTTCCCGTTACCATCCATCGATGTCATCGTTGACGCAACAGTTGGATTTGATCTTTTGTCTCTCATGGATGGGTTCTTGAGATATAATCAAATCAGAATATCTATACAAGACCAAGCCAAAACCACGTTTATAACTCCTTGGGGAACTGATTGCTACGATGTTATGCCATTCGGTCTCAAGAACACTCGCGCTACATACCAACGGGCAATGACATACATATTTCATGATCTTATTCTTAAAATCATGGAGTCCTATGTAGATGACTTGTTGGCAAAGGCTAGGAAGCGCTATGATCACCCGGAAGTGCTCCGCATCATTCTTTCATGTTTGATCGAATACAGAGTCACACTAAATCTAAAAAAATGCGTATTTGATGTGACAGGAGGGAAACTCCTAGGTTACATTACATCATCACGAGGGATTGATGTAGATCCGGCCAAAATTTGGGTTGTTCTTGAGATGATTCCACCATCAGATAAATCTGGCATTAGATCGTTTCTTGGAAAGCTTGGTGCAATCCGGAGATTCATTCCGGACTTAAGTTTTGTCGTACATCCGATCAAAAATTGTTGAAAAAGGATTGTTGCATTATTTGGACAAAGGAATACCATGAGGCCTTCGAAGCAGTTAAACACTTCTTACTGTCTCTTCCCACGTTAATGCCCATTAGACCAGATCATCCTTTGATCTTATATTCACGGGCTACGAATGTCTCACTAGCCTATATGTTGGCTCAAGAAGACGACAATAAACGAGAACATGCGGTCTATTTTATTAGTCAAACGTTGCTCGATTATGAAACACATTATACGCAAGCAGAACGAGAATGCCTTGCCATTTTCTTCACAACCAAACACCTAAGACATTACATGCTAAACCAGGAAACAAGGGTCATTGTAAAAATAGACCATTTACAAACTTTCCTCATGCAAGGGTCCTTGTCTAAAAAGGCTAGACCGCTTTATAACCTTAGTGGGTTGAATTCGAATTAACTTTGTAAACCAAAGTGCCGGTTAAGGCAAAATCATTGTAGATTGGTTAGCCGACACCCGTTAGAATGTCTTGGATCTAGTAGAGTTAGATTTTCCCGATGAATACTATATTACATCAACACTAGACCTCCTATCTTTGAATGTCCTTGGTTCTGATATTATTAATTTTATCATGACCATACGTATCCAGAAGGTGCTACACCACAACACATAAGGCAGTTAAACATGTCTCGTAGCTAATACATTATTATAGAACAAGTTCTCTATCGTAAATCTTTCGATGAATTCTCTAAGGTGTGTTGACATAGAAGATCCAAGAAGATTCTCTACGATCTCACCATGACATATGTGGTTGCCATTTTGGGAGGTCATGCCAATGCCCAAAAATACATCAGATGGGCTTTTCTAGCCCACTCTAGAACACAATTAGTAGAGTTTGTATTCAGATGTCATAAATTCCCAAGAATTTCCACGGAATCCACAATGCCGACACAAGCTCTACAACCAATCGCCACTCCATTGCCCCTTTTCTACATGGGGCCTAGATTTGATTAGGGAAATTATCTCCCTCGTCACAGATGGTCCATAACTTCATATCATGGCCACCAAGTATTTGACCAACTGGGTAGAGGTATGCCTCTTACCCAACTGTACCCAGTGCCGTGATCGCCAAGTCATTTTGAACTAGATCATTTTTAGGTACAGTGTCCCCCTAATCATTATCTCAGATAATGGAACTTCCTTAAGAATGATGAGTCTCGTGAGCTATGCAAAATTTAAAATAACCATCATAGCCGCCTATATTAACCCGCAAGCTAATGGGCAGGTATGGAGCAACAACAAGACCATTGAAAGCTACTATACTCAAAACGGTAAAAGAAAACAAACAAGATTGGCATTTAAAGTATATCTTACCTTGTGGGGCCCACAACCTCAATCGAACACCAATAGATAACTCTTTCTCATTGGTATTCGGAGCAGAAGCAATTCTCCCAATTGAGGTTGACATACTTTAGTCGCCGCCTCTAACTCACAAGGGATTCTGGAGAGGAAGCTTATAGAGGAAGCATGCCTCCCCAACGAAAAGCCAGATGCGGCGAGATTAAGATGTTGACAATGGCATAGAGTCTGCTATTGGATGTGCCAGAGTATAAAAAAAAGGTCTACAAGTGAGAAATATATGAGGAGATCTAGTTTTTACGACTAGACAGCCGTATCGATAAGAAGTCTGGTGAAGGAAGGAAATTTCGGCCTAAGGTTGGCCCATACCGAGTCATAAATACTATGGAAATGGTGTTGTATCTCTTATGTTACACTAGAAGGTGAAGAATTCAATGAACATTCAATTCCTTACATCTAAACATTCTATGCATATACGACCAACACTATTTGTATAATTATATCTACATTGCATCTTCATATAGTTAGGTTCATTTTTTCCACTCGTTTCATAAAGTTTTGTGATCAAGGAAATTATTCGCAAGTGATTCATTAAAAACTTCTATTGGTATTGACAGAAGCATTCGAAATCATACTTCTCATTTGTCCATAACATCACCACCATTTCAGATCATTCATCAAATAAAGGCTAGATATGACAAAGTCTTAAGGAGTAGCCATACCAAGGCTTGTATTCTTATCTCAATTTCGTTTCTTCCTAGGATAGGTGTCCTTGCCTATGGTCTATTCTATAGCTTCATGGTGTCACTCTATCCGTGTATATGAGAGTCTTTGAAATAAGAACCTACTGACATTTTGCTCAAATATACGTCAAATGTAGATCAATAGCAAATTTTATTTTACACATTTCCCTTGCCCTACCAATCTTTGGTGCTAGCTTGCGTCTTCTTGGCTAGTGACGCGGGTTGGAAAGGATGGGAATACCCGTACTCTCTGTCCTTGTTCGTGGTGATATCCCATGCTTCTTACTATTAGCATGGGGCACGGTGTAGGGGGTCCTCTTAACAGTAAACTTTGAAGGTCATAAACCTACTAGTTCAAATAAACCTTTGAAATCAGGTAAAAAACAAATGAATCAGATGTCTAAAATTCCAAAGAGAGTTCACAACCCTGAAAACCAGATTTTTTCAACCAAGTGGCCATCTATGGATCTAAGTCTAGATCAAACTGCAAAGTAAGTCGCATTCTAAACTATGATCACTTGAGTAGGGTAGGTTTGTAGCGTGCCTACTTTGGTTCCACCAACTCTTTTTCTATCTCTCATCATTTCCATTTCAAACACCTCTCGCTTTGGCCCTTCCTAGCTCTCTGGTGAGCCCTTGCATCTTACTAGTTTCATGGAGTTAGGAATAGGCACTTTACATCTCTCATCATACTAGTTTTATCATTACTTTGTCAACAAATATTAAGTATTAAGAAAATTGCTTATCAGATAAGTTCAAGATCACAATTAGTAGAGTTTGTATTCAGATGTCATAAATTCCCAAGAATTTCCACGGAATCCACAATGCCGACACAAGCTCTACAACCAATCGCCACTCCATTGCCCCTTTTCTACATGGGGCCTAGATTTGATTAGGGAAATTATCTCCCTCGTCACAGATGGTCCATAACTTCATATCATGGCCACCAAGTATTTGACCAACTGGGTAGAGGTATGCCTCTTACCCAACTGTACCCAGTGCCGTGATCGCCAAGTCATTTTGAACTAGATCATTTTTAGGTACAGTGTCCCCCTAATCATTATCTCAGATAATGGAACTTCCTTAAGAATGATGAGTCTCGTGAGCTATGCAAAATTTAAAATAACCATCATAGCCGCCTATATTAACCCGCAAGCTAATGGGCAGGTATGGAGCAACAACAAGACCATTGAAAGCTACTATACTCAAAACGGTAAAAGAAAACAAACAAGATTGGCATTTAAAGTATATCTTACCTTGTGGGGCCCACAACCTCAATCGAACACCAATAGATAACTCTTTCTCATTGGTATTCGGAGCAGAAGCAATTCTCCCAATTGAGGTTGACATACTTTAGTCGCCGCCTCTAACTCACAAGGGATTCTGGAGAGGAAGCTTATAGAGGAAGCATGCCTCCCCAACGAAAAGCCAGATGCGGCGAGATTAAGATGTTGACAATGGCATAGAGTCTGCTATTGGATGTGCCAGAGTATAAAAAAAAGGTCTACAAGTGAGAAATATATGAGGAGATCTAGTTTTTACGACTAGACAGCCGTATCGATAAGAAGTCTGGTGAAGGAAGGAAATTTCGGCCTAAGGTTGGCCCATACCGAGTCATAAATACTATGGAAATGGTGTTGTATCTCTTATGTTACACTAGAAGGTGAAGAATTCAATGAACATTCAATTCCTTACATCTAAACAATTCTATGCATATACGACCAACACTATTTGTATAATTATATCTACATTGCATCTTCATATAGTTAGGTTCATTTTTTCCACTCGTTTCATAAAGTTTTGTGATCAAGGAAATTATTCGCAAGTGATTCATTAAAAACTTCTATTGGTATTGACAGAAGCATTCGAATCATACTTCTCATTTGTCCATAACATCACCACCATTTCAGATCATTCATCAAATAAAGGCTAGATATGACAAAGTCTTAAGGAGTAGCCATACCAAGGCTTGTATTCTTATCTCAATTTCGTTTCTTCCTAGGATAGGTGTCCTTGCCTATGGTCTATTCTATAGCTTCATGGTGTCACTCTATCCGTGTATATGAGAGTCTTTGAAAATAAGAACCTACTGACATTTTGCTCAAATATACGTCAAATGTAGATCAATAGCAAATTTTATTTTTACACATTTCCCTTGCCCTACCAATCTTTGGTGCTAGCTTGCGTCTTCTTGGCTAGTGACGCGGGTTGGAAAGGATGGGAATACCCGTACTCTCTGTCCTTGTTCGTGGTGATATCCCATGCTTCTTACTATTAGCATGGGGCACGGTGTAGGGGGTCCTCTTAACAGTAAACTTTGAAGGTCATAAACCTACTAGTTCAAATAAACCTTTGAAATCAGGTAAAAAACAAATGAATCAGATGTCTAAAATTCCAAAGAGAGTTCACAACCCTGAAAACCAGATTTTTTCAACCAAGTGGCCATCTATGGATCTAAGTCTAGATCAAACTGCAAAGTAAGTCGCATTCTAAACTATGATCACTTGAGTAGGGTAGGTTTGTAGCGTGCCTACTTTGGTTCCACCAACTCTTTTTCTATCTCTCATCATTTCCATTTCAAACACCTCTCGCTTTGGCCCTTCCTAGCTCTCTGGTGAGCCCTTGCATCTTACTAGTTTCATGGAGTTAGGAATAGGCACTTTACATCTCTCATCATACTAGTTTTATCATTACTTTGTCAACAAATATTAAGTATTAAGAAAATTGCTTATCAGATAAGTTCAAGATCACATTTGTGTTTGGCATTATCAATACAGTACATCACAAATACAAAAGAAATAAAGAAAGCATTTGTATCATTTGTTCTCCATTGTATACATTCTAAAAGCTATAAAAAAAGACATTATAAGATACATGTTGATAAATCACAAAATCCTAGACCAAGAGTCTGATCCAAAGAGTGTCTAATATATATATAATCAAGGTTTATGTACAATGCCATCATGGCGCTATGCATTCAAAACGCTTATGGCTGAGAAATACAAAATAAATCATATAAACAATCTAAAAAGTTAGTACAAAAAGAGCCAAGTGGCCTCTCACCCCTATGATATCCCTCTGAGTGCACGACCACGTCTAGGACTCCGGCTACGCCAGCGCTCTGAATGCACTAAGGGCTCACGGTCCCGAGGAGCAGTTGCAACCTCGTTATGAGAGTGACTCCTCATCAGGCGCTCCACTGTCCTATATCTGGCCAACTCGGTATGGAGGGTAGTCACCATCTTGGCCACATTCAGACAGGGGCAGACATCACTATGCCTACCAGCTGCTGACGGCTCCCCTGCATCCATGGATAGCTCGGCGTGGTCCTCTTCCATGGGGCTCATCAGGTATCAGTACATACCCAGTAATCAGGTCTCTCCACTCATCCACAGTCTCTACAAACAAGGAGAAAGAATTAAGAAGATCAAAGATAAAAACAAAGATGAACAAAATGAGAGATAGCACCTAAGGCAATCCTAGCTAAAACAAATATTACAAAAAAAGGGGTGACAACCCACTTGGAGCTCTGCGCCTTGCCCCAGGGGATCCCTATGATCGAGTGCCTAACACAGATGTCGCCACGGGACTGAAACCTCCTCATGTCCTAGGAAACAAGCATCCTACTATGGACTCATCTCTCCCCTAGCGTCTGAGAGGCACCTCCTCTGAACTAAGGGTCACCTCTCCGCCTCTGCTCTGGTCCATCTCGCCGTAAATATTCTAAGTGTCATGCCACTTGGGATCGCTTCCTCCTCTCCAAACCCCTGACTCACTAACCTCCATATCCTCAGTTTTTTTTTTTTTTTTTTTTTTATTTTTCCTGCTTTTTTTTTGTCCTTTTCTTTTTTTTGATTTATTTTTTTTTTTTTTTTTACCACTACCCTCCTTCGTTCTCCCCCTATGAACTCCTCAGCTCAGAGGTCTATATCAATGGGATTTGTCATGGCTATGGGCAAGCTGGCGATGATCCGAAGTAAAGGCCCTGAGGAGCACCTAATCTCCCTGATCATGTACCGCATGCTCCTAGATGCAATAGGGATGTAGGCGTAACACGGTCCAACCTGGCTCTAGGACCTCCACTAGCCTCTCGAATTTATCTAAACACGGGCACCACTGGGGGGAGCTACCAACGTACGCAAAGGCCAAATGTCTGAGGCACTCAGTCAAAAGGGGTGTGTCTCCACCTTCCTCATCAGTCCATAAGCTGCCCTATGGTAGAGAGGAATCAAAGTGAGGCTCCCTCGCCCCATAACCTGCCATGGCCTTATAAGGTGTGGCCTCCATATCATCAGTATCATGGAGCCAACTAGCGAGTGTGGTGCTCTAAGCATCAACATCTCTGTCCATCTATCTACCCTCATGGCTTCCAGGATCTGCACCATCCTACGCTCTCCTATAAGGGAGATACACTCATAGACCCAACATCTACCGGTTTGATAGGGCTCAAGACTGCTCCCTATACGCAAACCACCTGGTCCAAATCATGATAGGTGGTCCCAAGTATATCAGCTCCCCAGGCATAAATCCGCCATGTGCCTCAATCTGTGCAATCATATGGGACCAACATTAGAGTAAGGTGTCCCCTCCCTTGTCACATATCATCTCGAGGCAAGGATCCCCATAATTGCCCTGATGAATAGAAGGGATAGGGAACGCTAGGAATGGGAATGGAACCTCACCCCCTCTCTTTAACCAGTGGAGAGCACTGTGTCTCCATATATGTGGCCCACTGATTTAATCTGAGCCCACGATCCTTGTTGTCTCAGTATAATTCCATTTTTCGATAATCAAGCTCCCAAGATGTGGTAGACATCCTCTAGGGTAATAGTCCACTCACCCCTAACTCCTGGATATTGGAAAGTGTTTCGATCAGCATCCCAATACGAAAATAGGTCACAAAGTATGTGACTAGAAGGTGCGACATGAGGAACCCGTGATATACGTAATATGCCGACCCTTTGAAGAGTATCCTACTCTGCCTGAGAAAGTGCATCCAACACTGCTGGAAGCTAGTCACACTCTCTCTCTCAGCTCCATATGATATATTCCTCCTTCTGTATACACCCAAAAACACGCAAAATGGAGTAAGTTAGTATTCAAATTACATTGGAAAAATCATTAAAACTATAAGAATACTAAAAATGTAAAATTGGGTTCAAAACACTGTTATTTTGGTGTTATGTAAAGGACCGCCGCCCTGAGCAGGATGGCGGTTCCGTAACCGCTACCTTAAAGGGCAGCGGTCCTATAACCGCTGCCTTGCTCAGGGCGGCAGTCGTGTCCCACATTTCCAAATGGGTCACGTGCCCTAAAAAATACCCAAAAACACGAAAAAATGACTATTTTGACTAAAACAAAGCCTACCCATTAGGCGCCCCCCCTAAGTGACCCTATTAACACTGACATTTCAAAAATAATCCCCCCATGACAAATATTTCATCATTTTAACATTTTGGGGGTAAAAACATTAAATCAAGAAGAACTAACCTGTGATCTCGCGAGTCGATGTTCCACTCACGGAGGCATGATCACTATCTCGTCTGGAATGTTTTGACTATACTCTTGTCGAAAACCGTCACCGTGGGTCCCAGAGCTCAAAATCAATCAAATCGACATGCACAAATGAATAAGAAAATGGGCCCATTTTTACATATATAGCATCTTGACTCGTATTGAATGCCCTTTTCGCAGGTTTGGAGTGTCGACAGAGGTAAGTACTTATCCCCGCGCAGATGGTAAGTCCTCATTTCATATTATTTTAGTATTTATTTTTCAATTTATTTTATCTATCTGCACTTGAGTCCTCTTTTCATTTTGCAGGTAGCAGGAATTTTGGATGGCGTCATTTCGACACATGGATGTGTTAGGTATAATTTCTAACTTCCCATTTTAGGACTGTCATACTCAGACCCACCGTTTTACACCTCTTCATGGCTAAAACCCTTCTCCAAGGGGGCAATATGTACGTACCCAAAATTGTAGGGTATTTCATCGTCAAAACAATGTTACACGTGCCCCAATGATGATACAGGTCTCCTCGCAAGGTGTTCAGGATCTAGAAAATCTCTCCAAGTATACATTAACATCCCGCATGCCCCGCCTAGCCTCTGCATGCTTTATTTTGCTCTTTTCCTCTCTTTTCCTTTGCATTTTGGTCTTCAGTAATGAAACCGCCACCCTGCCTAGGCGGTGGTCTTGTGATCGCTGCCCAGGCAGGGTGGCGGTCTTGTAACCACCGCCTTGCTCAGGGCGGTGGTCCTTAACACATTTTCCAGAATGTTCTTTTAATTGTGACTTGCATAGTTTTCAACTTTTACCGACTTTTTCATCTGTTTTTGCTTGTATTTATGATTTTGGTTCCCTGTAATAGTGTTTCTCCATTGTTTATTGTAAAAGAGTTCAAATTGGATTTCACCTTTGGGTAAATGGGAATTCTATAAATAGCTGGTTAGTTTTCAAGCAAATGGCCCCCCTCAAAAAAATAGCCTCTCATTCTCTCATTTCAAATTTTAGTCTTTCAGTTCTTGCTTAGGAATTGTATTAGTTTTATTTGTTGCATGAATAGTTAGTGTTGTTTTGCTATTTAGAAGACACGTGATCTTCTTGTGCTAGTGTTGTTACTGTTTTCATGCAATCAATAGAAGTAGGATAGTTTCATTTTCAGTCTGAAGCCATTAGAGTTGCAGGTTTTGTTCGTCAAGAAGGATAGTTTCAGGTTCTGGATGTTTTGTGTTGTATGACTCACAGTAAATCCCGCTAGGAATTACTTAAGGCAAGCTTTGTTCTCTTGCGCTATCCCTCTCCTACTCGCATTATATTCGATCACATCCAAGGCTGCCGTTGTTCTAATACCTACTCCTGTTGATGCTAGCATTACACGCTTTTTTGGATTCACGTGAGCATGAAGGAACGAGGAGACCACACTCAAGGGACAAAGCCACACACAATCGGATTCACCACTGTTCTGTAAAATCCAGGTTCATGCTATCAAAATTCTAGTTAAAACATATCAAATAGGGTAGTGAATCATTTCATTTTAGTTAATCTCACTTTTGATATTGCCAGGGAAGCTATGGGGATTGATAGTTTCTGAGAAACTATGATTCATTCCTCACTTCTGAGGTAAGATTGGGGGTCTTTCAATTAAATTAGATCGGTTATTTAATTATTTAGAATAGATTCAAAACTGCACAGGAAGGTAGCTATACTCGGTTACTTTACTTGTTATAAATTCAATTATTAGCTTAGTTGTTATCTTAATTTTGTTAAATATTCTATCAAAAATAATGTGAATATACTTTGCATAATTAGTTTCCTTTGCTTTAGTTAGATTTATATTATTTCCTTTTGCATGACAATCACGGGACCTAGGGAGCCCAGAGAATACGTATTCGAACCAATCGTGCCTCATCCCAATCTTATTGGAGCAATAACTGACATAGACCAAAATCTCAGAATTCAGGTCTTTCGAACAACAACAGACCTACAAGAAATTAGCTCACAGTTGAGAGGATTAAACATAGAAGACGACAAAGTGCATGCGTTTTGGTGAAACCAGCCAAACCGCAAATTACCCTAAATAAATATCCGCATGACTGTAGAAGGGCTTGAAAGAGAGCAAACATTTAGTTGTGATCCTTTTGTCCCATAGCTAGATGCAAGAGATATTCTCATTGACATAGACACTAGCTTAAGAATTCAAGTTTTCAGAACACCTATAAGGTTTTCTGAGAAGATTGCACAAGTTTTAGTTCTAAATATAGAGGTTGAAAAGGCATATGACTACTGGATATTAGGGATCAGGGATTGATTCTGCATATGACCATAGGTCCCACAATCCAACGGGCCCATAGGTCAATCAAACGTTGATGCTAGTTTACACACATTAGTATTTAGATCCTCTCCACTTCCACTAATCATTATCACACAACTATCCTCACTAGATGTAGCAGCTAATCAAGCTAAGGATTTTTGGACTAGACCAAAGAATCACCCATAGAATCCACTATATATCCATCATCCATTTTCATGACCCTGTCAGGAGACATATACGAAGTACCCATAGGCTAGCTTCCACGTATTCCACAACCTATAGATCGGATCACGCCAGAGCTCGATATTGATTAGAGCCTTCGAGCAGTCATCCTTGGCGAACGATCTATCATGCCAGTTCAGGTTAGAAGGGCCTTCTTTGCCTTAGATTCGCATATTCCATTAGTATGCGTCGAAGACATAAGATTGCCTAACTAGTTTGTCTGCACCCCATGTATATTCCATCCCCACTGGTTTTCTTGGCACGACCTCGGGAGGTCGGGTGTGGGGAAGAGTTCCTTATAGATTCCCATGCTCGCTTGTCACTTTTCCATCGTAAAGATACCACTTAAAAATGCACCAAATATTGAAATTTTGTAGCCAAATAAAATACTGATTTATGCATATTTTTACAGTGAAGACAATGAACTAAATAAAATCAATATCTCCCAAAATATCCACTCGAATTACCTAAAAATTTAAAGAGAGCTCGATATTATTATAGAGGACATAATAAACTGTTTTTGAAATTTTACACAAATTAAAATGCCGCCAGAAAAAGAACAGCATGCCCTAGACAGCTGGAAAACTTCAGAGGTTTGTAACTCTCCAAATACAAGAGCAAAAATTAAGAGTCTTTTGAAATAACAATAACAGGTATAGGAAATGACATTTCAACCTTTAGATCTGAAAGGAACCAACTGGAAAACCCTCCAAATAAAGGCTGCAAGTCACCTCGCTTGGAAAGAGGTTGGAAATTGATGGAGGCACCTTCAAAGTGATGTTAAGCCCAGCCCAAATGGCTACCGTAAATCTGATCTGGAACCCTCTGATTATCTTCCCCAAATGACCCTAAAACCTTCAAATTCCTTCCTCTGAAACCTTTGATAATTTCTCTGTAGCAAAGCCCAGAAGGCGGCTTCGAAATGACATACTAGGGTAGATCTCTCACTACCGAAGAATGCCCTGCTAGCTAGGGATGGGTCTCTCACCACCAAAGGTAGGGTCCCTATGGTATTTCACTCCACAAGTTGTAGATGCACAAACATTAGTTGCACGTAAAGGGTCAATAAAATGTATGCCAAAAATTTCCTTTTCCTTTCTCCCCCAGCTCCTTATATACTTCTCCAAGGGAAAAGAGCCCTAATATACTCTATACGCATTTCTTTCCATGGAGGGGCCAGTAAAATAAAATTAACTAAAGTTACTTTTTCCTGTTTAAGTCGTCATGGTCCAAAGTGACCCCTAAATGCCAAACATGAATATTAGTACCATGTGGCCCCTTCTTAATATCCCCCAGCATCCACATCCCCTTGGGTATGACCCGGCTTAGAATCGACTTGACCCTTAGGGCTTTGGCGTAGAAAATGGGACATTACAGTCCTCCCTTCCCAAGAAATGCTTGACCCCAAGCATTATCCTATCATGCTGCAGAGGCTGAATACCACGCGATAAGTTTCTCCACCTCACCCTACAGTCAACTGATGATTGGTGTGATGCGGAGTAACCAAGACACCCCATGTAGTGATCATGCTCTCCATGCCGTGTAGAGAACAATGTTTCTCCTAAAGTAGTATGATGCCCACACCGACGCTCCCCTGGTACCCACATCGAAATTACCAATCTGTCCATTCCCTGCCAATGCAAGTCTATCATCATGTGATCACTCACTACCTCTCTAGTTAACTCCTAGGTATAAAATTTCACTCTCGATCCTATAGAATCCCCTGAATCCACCTGTGAAACAACATGTATATGCACAAATGGTTCTAACTCTCCCACATGAACTGCAATCGTGTGAGAGAAAGGCTCCTCATAATGTATCTCAATGTGTCCCATGGAGGAAAAGTCTCAAGACTCCAGTAGACAGTGAATAGGTAATATCGGCTCCACATAGTCCACCTCCTGCACTGAATGTGAACCTACTAAATAACCATGAGTCAATTTCATCTCTCCCTTGACTAAAACATGGGTGAAGTGCTCACCGGGCATAGAAGCAGTAAAATACATAGGATTGTTATCAAATGTCGATTATAAAAAATGATGAACCCGTAGGCTTGACTTGTCACAGTGACAAACTGTATATGCCTGTATAAAGTTGGGGATATCTCCCCTTAACCTATGGCATATGATCTCTCTGACATGAACTTGTAGGTCTCATCGAAGCTCAAATGTCCAGTCATGGAAGGAAAATGCACATGTCACAATATCTCCATCCTCAACCATGAATCTGACATAAGGCTCAATCTTCCTTGATAGAAGACCATCTCATCCTCCAATCTGTAGTTGTCATCATGTATGTGACCATCCAGAATCTCACAAGTGTGTTAGCTCTTGGAGTACTCAACAAGCAAATGAAGTCTCTAGTCTACTGAAACTTCAGATAACCAACATAATGATAAAATCGGATGAACTGAACCTATAATATCTTCCAATCTCAATAATCGTCTCATGTGTAACATTGCTGGCCACAGCCCACTCCATCATATCTCCACATCGATTCGAAATGAATAAAACTCCTCACCATGCCATATCGTCTCTCCATCCCCGTAGCTATAACCACCATTGATGCTCACTACATATACTCCCCTCAAACACATTCCTGCCCTTGGACTTAAACTTCAGCTCTAGTCATCTGAAAGTAGTCTGAAACTCACCAAGAGAGTGAAGCAAACTACACTCCTAACAACTATGTTGGTCACTCCCATACCAACAATGTGTAAATCATTGGTAATTGTATGTTACCCATCATGATGACTCACTTGAGTAACCCGCCGTGTGCACCTCAAAGACTCTCCATTAGCTACAACCCCGTTGAAGCCCTCAAAATCCTTTGTCTGTAATTCTTTCCTCTTAACTAATGAGGCATCAATACAGTTGTCTGTTGCCCCACTATCAATGGGTACCCCAACTCGTGACCCTACATAACTCCTCTAATCCTAAATGCCTTGTACATCAGAGTACTAGACAATGTGGCTATAATCTCCTCAAGAAAATTCTCCTCCTCCTTCCCCGCATCAAAACTATCTAATGCAACCCCATCTCCATCATCCATCTCGTGAGTCTCGAAATCCTCACCTTTTTCACCCTCACTCTCCTCAAAGATCCCAATGAATTGGTCCTTCCCTCTACCTTTGCAATCATGTCCTAGAACCCAGGGTGTGTGGCAATCAAAACATAGTATCTTTTGCCTCAACTCATCTCTGTCCTCTTGGGAAATGATTAGCTTCTTAGCCAACTCCTGCCTTAGTGGAGGCTCCCTCTGCTAAATTTTTTCTGATCCAGATGGAGGTTCCCTTTGTTGAGCATGAGGTGGAGCCCACAACTTTGGAGTGGATAACTCCAAGTCTTGAGCTTTCCTAACAGCCTCATGCAAAGAAGAAGGCTCAAATGTCTATACAAACCCAGAGAGAACATCTGTCAAACCTGCTACGAATAGTGAAATCAACCTTATCTCCATGACATCAGGTACCATGACTGATAATCTCTGAAGATCTGGGATATACTGATCCATGGGAACAATTTGTCTCAAATGAGTTAACTCCCTGAAATACCTGTCAGGGTCCCTCCTATCAAATTTACTCCCCAGTCTCTGTACAAAATCTACATAAGTAGTAAAGTGCATGTGTCCCTGTGTAATCAACCCATGATGCCACCAATCATGAGAATCTCCCTCGAGATGTAAGATTGTAAAATTAATTGCATCTTCCTCACACATAGGGTTCAAGTCAGAGTATGCCTTCAACTTCTGAATCCAAGACTGTGCAGTACACTTCTTAGAACCATCAAAGTGTGGAATGGAAGTTTATCCCAATATCCTCTATAACTTAGGTACTTATATCTAATGATATTTCTTAGGTCTACTGCCAATATTCATTTTGAAATATTCCTAGTATGGCATGTTATTACGAAGGCCCTCACTCAAGGTCTAGTACCTCTCCCAACAAGACTCCTCATCCAAAATATCTACTGGTGGTTGTACCGGTGAAACTCCTAGATCCTTCAAGAAAGAAGGTTCATGAAGTCCAAAGGCCTAGTAGAAAAATGGGGAGGCCACTTCCCTAAATGTCCACTCTCACCTCTTTGATTATGTTGTCCCATATTGCTATTTTCTCCTCTCATTATGACTGTTGTTATCCACAGTCCAGCGGGATGAAGATGATTAAAGAATATTCTCTTACCCTTTTTAGCAATCAGAAAACCAACACTAGTACCTTGAGAGGTACTCTCCCTTCTTACACCAAAGTCTCCAATGAAGAAATCATGCTTGCCAACACTTGTAATCCGAAAAAGATACTTTTGAATTCCTTCTTTTGCTTATGAAATAAGTCACAAAGTTTTCAAAATCAAAATTTATAGTTTTGGATAATTGCCACCTATTACCAAGATCCCATACCTTATAATGCCCATGAACCCTTGTATCATGTAAGGTCTTCCATATTTTCTTCTCTTGTATCTACTCATAAAAAAGATCATCAATCTTTGTCTTCACGATGAATTGAATTTGATGTACCAAATTCTTAGCATTCTTATCGACAATAGGTTGAATACCATCATGATATAGGATGAAGATGATGAAATAAATCTGTGCTAATACTAACCTCCTTATAAAGACTATCATCAAAATGTTCACCTTCTATTTTTTATTTAGAAACCTCCAGAACACCATCCCTTGGAGTATCCTCGTCAAGCTTGGTCTCAAAAATGACTTGATTTTTCTGCCACAAATCCTAAGCCTTCTGGTCTATAATGGGCTAAAATTCTTCATAAATCAGCTTATCATGAGTTGTTAGTTTGGAAATTGCAACAACATGCAATTCCACACAAGTTTCCATGTTAGGTTCCTTCTCATGTGCAAGTTTCTCTATACAAAATTTTTTCGTGGGTGTAGCCTTCTTTAACATCAATTTGCCCATATATTACCCTTGAACTCTTATGGGTGTTGTCTTTGCTTGAGCGGCTATTAATCTAGTATCTCTAGCTCTACTATTCGATTCCTCACACCGTTTTAGAGTTTCCATTACATCCTCCTTGCTTGCATATAGAAATTTCTTCTCTTGAGCTGGAATAATTTCTCTAACAAGTAAAGTTTCACTAATGCAATTACTTTTCTCAATGGAAATCATACCTTTTTCTCTAGAAGCTTCTTCTTCTTCAAATGAGTTCTTTTTTAATTCAAGTACCAGCATATGATGATCTCACTTGGGCTTGCTACCAATATTCATCATCCAATAATATGGAAATGACATATTATCTCTGAAACCCTTACTCAAAGATTGGTATTTCCTCCAACAAGAATCCTCATTAATCACCTCTATTCGGTGCCCTTTATTGTTGTTCTCACCTATTTCCTTATTGTTGCAAGATTTGCTTTGACTCACATTCTAAGTGAGCTGACTCAAATAAAGCTTAAAGGCTTCCTATTGTTTTACCATATTAGTGAACATTTCCTTCATAAACCCCACATTGAGATCTTTCCAAACTACCATATTTAACCCACACATGCTGGAGGAACAAAAAATATGATACCACCGAAATATCCCTTATGGGATACCACTTAAAAATGCACCAAATATTGAAAGTTTGCAGCCAAATAAAATACTAATTTATGCAGATTTTTACAGTAAGGACAATGAACTTAATAAAATCAATATCTCCCAAAATATCCACTCGAATTACCTAAAAATTTAAAGAGAGCTTGATATTATTATAGAGGACATAATAAACTATTTTTAGAATTTTACACAAATTAAAATGCTGCTAGAAAAAGCACAGTGTGCCCTAGACAACTGGAAAACTTCAGAGGTTCGTAACTCTCCAAATACAAGAGAAAAAATTAAGAGTCTTTGGAAATAACAATAACAAGTATAGGAAATGACATTTCAACCTTTAGATCTGAAAGGGACAAACTGGAAAACCCTCCAAATAAAGGTTGCAAGTCACCTCACTTGGAAAGGGGTTGGCAACTGATGGAGTTACCTTCAAAGTGATGTTAAGCCCAGCCCAAATGGCTTCCGTAAATCTAATCTGGAACCCTCTAATTATCTTCCCCAAATTCCCCCAAAACCCTCAAATTCCTTCCTTTGAAACCTCTGATAATTTCTCTATAACACAGCCCAGAAGGCGGCTCCAAAATGACAGACTAGGGTAGATCTCTCACTATCGAAGAATGCCCTACTAGCTAGGGACGGGTCTCTCACCACCGAAGCTAGGGTCCCTGTGGGATTTCACTCCACGAGCTATAGATGAACAAACATAAATTTCACGTGAAGGGTCAATAAAATGTATGCCAAAAATTTCCTTTTCCTTTCTCCCCCAGATCCTTATATACTTCTCCAAGGAAAAAGATACCCAATAGACCTTAGGCGCATTTCTTTCCATGGAGGGGCCAATAAAATAAAAGTAACTAAAGTTACTTTTTCCTGTTTAAGTCATCATGGTCCAAAGTGACCCCTAAATGCCAAACATGAATAATAGTCATCATGGTCCAACTGTTTTTCCATTTCTACTATTTTTGCTTCTAAAAATGGGCTCACCTTGGTATCTATGCTTCCAACTGCCTCAAAGTGCAAGGCTACTTCAAGTGCTTCGTGCAGATCAGTGTATGTCTTATGTGATAATACCCTCCTAAAAGGGGTAATCAAGCCCCCAATGAACCATTGTGCATGATGTCTTATGTGTATGTCATAAGAAATATTTGATAACAATGTTTTAAACCATGCATTATACTCTCTAACACTTTCAGTAGTGCCTTGCTTAGTATCTTTGAGCGCACTTATAGTCTTCTAATCAAACTCAGGGATATGAAACTCTTTAAGGAATACATCCTTTAAAGCTATATAATCTACACAAGTCTGATTATGGTCAAACTTTCTATACCAGATATGTGCGCGCCCTTGTAACCTAGTAGCAAATTGGCTTTCCCTATGCACAGAATCTATGATTCCTTTTGTGTGCCACAATATTTCACACATGTGCACATGTTCAGAAAAATTTTCTATGCCCCTATACTCTGGAAGATGAAGAGACATTTCCATGTAAATATTTTGGGGTTGGTGCGGACCTTGCCCACCTGATCTAGAACCTCCTATGTTTCCCCTACCTCCAAAACCACTAGATCCTCTTGAACCAGAGCTACCTATGCCTCTTGATCCTGAACCTATAGCTAGGGTCAGACCAGAAGATGTACTTCCCTATGTCCCAACATTAGAACTGAATTGTACCCCAACAGTTTGCGAAGTGTTACTACTCGTAGAAGTTAATCCAAAAATTGGCATGCTTGTATTATGTGCTGATGATACACCTGAAAAGGTACTCCCGTATAATAATGAATACATTTGTGTTGCCATCGTTGTGCCTTTTATAAGACTTGCTCCTACTCTCCCACTACTTGAACTAGCTTGTTGTTCTAGATGTTGAAAAACAAAACACAAGGGCAAGGTTACCAGGTGGATTCAGATGTACGCCCGTGGCCCAGGTAGCCTTTGTTGGAGTGCTTATGCGTGAGGCCAAGGGGGGATCCATGTTATGATTTCCAAGATGGGGGAGTTCTTGATGCTCTAGATCCATGTCTTCTACGTGAGCTTCAAATCCTTCATGAGCCATCTCTCTCCTCAATGCCATACTTTCTGCAACATTGCGATGCTTCTCTATCTCCCTCTCGTGCGCCTCATTATACTTAAGTCACCTTTCCTTTCTCTTCCTTTCTGCCGCAAGGTCTACCATCTTTCACCAAACCTGCTCCTGCCCCCGTGCATGGTGAGGTTCAGTTAGCCATCAGTTTACTCTCCAGATACAAGGTTACCATCAGGATATTGATCTCCAGAGGAATTCCTTGTAGGTAAGCTCCCCTTGGATATCGTAAAAAATGGAATTCATCTACTTCTGGACACGAATAAGTGGAAATTAAGTATTCTAATATATAACTGTTCAAGACACCATGAAACCATGTATCCATAGCTTGATTCCAAATTAGATCAACATCATAAAGGGCCTGGAATTCTTCCTGCATCTAGACAAGTGTGTGATACCTCTAATTCCACTTAGATGCATAAGCAATTAGCCACACATACAATTCTACTGGAAAGATAGTGAAAAATATCTCATATAAACTGTCATATAGATTCTGTTCCACCCACATGTGTGTATCAAACTTATATCCAATCTTGAATCTCTGTGCATATACTTCTTCCAGATCACGTATCCATTCTTCAACACTTGCTAAGGTCAACCGGTATGTCGTCACTATGAACCATCTTGAAAACAACTAAAAAAGAGGTCCCGACAACGGAACTAATGATGCAACCTAGAATTCAGTGATACAAATCCAATAAAATCATAGTCATGCTGGCACATCACTCAGCCTAGGATGAGTGCTCACTCAAAGCGTGCAAAGGTACCAGGTCCCTCTTTAGGGTTGCTGTTGCAGGATGCTAGCATGATGAAGACTTAACACATAAAGTTTCATTACTGACACATCATTCTACAAATTATACCATATCTATACCTAAGGGAGAAAAAAATTAAGTATTAACCATGATGAGATCAAAAACATACTAGATTTAGATACACATAGAAATAACACTTGGATTAAGCCAATATCCTCCATTATATTAAAGATAACAACTATACCGAAGATTCATTACAGTAACAGTAGTATGCGCGTAGTAGCATAATCTCACTATATCTCTCTATATGTCTATCTATCTATCTATATCAATCTCTTTATTACACAATTTATGACATACTTATAAGGGTGGGGAATTTCCCTTCACTAATTATCTATTCCCAAAATATGTCGCATGTTACTAATAACCATGCGCCATTACAAAACTATCCACACATGCAAGTGTGCTAACAATAGACTACTGGTAGTTAACTAGCAGTAGTAGATCTATTTCCAGTCTGTGTCCATGTAAATTGATTTGTATCCAATCC
The DNA here is from genome assembly GCA_019776745.2 of Taxus chinensis. NCBI lineage: Eukaryota > Viridiplantae > Streptophyta > Pinopsida > Cupressales > Taxaceae > Taxus > Taxus chinensis. The sequence goes on along the minus strand of CM034152.1, from coordinate 161,660,581 downwards.
TCTAAAAATAGCCAATGCATGGCACGCACATCTCTGCCTCGTTTGTGTGCTTTGTACGCAATCTCTAAAAATAGACCTTCATGAGAAAAAATGGCTAAGTCTCGAAAGTTGAACTTCTGCCATGTGCACGTGTTCTCCCTATCCATTCGTGCCTTTGAATATGACTTGATTTCCCACGTGGACTTATTGCGTGCTTTCTATCAAGTGTTCTCTGATCAACAAGTAATAAACCATTAACATATCTAGATCATAAACATATGCAAGAACAACTCATACAAGAATCAAGATTAGGTTTACCATACAAGAATCAATCACAGATATGTCAAAAACTAATATCCAACCACAACGATCCATTGTACTAATTATTGTAAAACACATAATCTGAATACATACATATTAATGTCATCATAAGTCATGTGTGCTCATAAACCAACAACATAACTCTAGCAAAACATGGATCCCTAAACTGTGTAAATCAATACATATTTATAGGTAGTGGGGACTTTCCCTTCACTACTCATGCACTCTCCAAAAATAGGATATGTGCTAAGAATAGGCATGCGTTGCTATAAGATCAATATAAAGCATACAAGTACTTATAATAATAGACGTTATATAGGAAACTCTAGTTCACTTCCTATTTTTAGCTCAAAATTATATATGTCATTTGATCTTTCTTTTATCCCAAAATACCCTTGAGTGGCTTCCAAGTCTTCTCATTTTTGTGTGCACTTCAATCCATGTCTTAAATTAGCCTTATGAAAAATAGCTAAGTCTTTACACCATGATTTTGCCCGACACACCCCTTTCCTGCCAAACTTCTATGCGCGTCTAATTCCTGCGCGCCCTGCTCTCCCACGCCTCTAATACTTAGTCATATTTTTTCATCCAAACATGTTTTCACTATTTCCATGTGATCTGGATGTCAAGTTGATCTCATGGTCACATTTTCTCAAATAAAGAAGCTATTTCTCTCTACCTGTATTAGGCTTTGTTTAACTTCTCATTTTTAGTTGGTTAGAGTAAGTTAGTGTAGGTTTGTTTTCCATAAAATAAGTGATTTTGCACATCATACATGCTTCCCCTTAGAGCATGTGTGATTCTTTATTCTTATTAGGAGTTGTTTCTTTCCTCCAAGTGTAGTTTTACACATGTTGTTGCTTCTAATTTTTAGTTTTTGGAGGATTTTTAGTCTTGAGAAGGTTTTCTTGGCTCTGTGCATACTTGGTCAAGCTTGGAAAAATGTTTTCAGATTACCTTCATGCTTGAAAAGATGAGGTTCAAGGGTTCTTGTTGATTCACATGAAATCAATTCAACATATTCGCCAAAGATGGTGACCATTTTTGGTCACCATGGTATAGGGGTATCAATTTTTTTCAGGTTCAATGGAACATTAGGAAGGTACACAGGAAAACTTAGTTAGCCATGTTGTTCTAGGAGGCTCATTCCTCACATTTGAAACCATTCCAGTTGGCATCTTTGCCAAGATCATGCATCAACCATGAAAGATTGATGCAGGACCCTGACAAAGATGGGAAGGGTGTCAAAAATCAGAAATAAACATGCAATGAAAACAAGGATTAAGTTGCGGATTTGAAGTATTAAAGGAAAATACATTTGCAAGGGGTGGCCAATAATACATTTATTAGTTTTAGATTATTCAAAAATATGTAAACAATTTACCTTTTATTCCTTATGATTATACACATATTTTTCAAGCAATTAAAGTTTCTGGATGTTCATTTAATTATGCAATTACAACAAGATAAAGGAAGCAAAGACAACTTATTGTTATATTCATAAGGAAGAATTATACATTTTTTCTCACACAATCTGTGAGAAATAACTAAAAAGTAAAGGATGCATATAAATGAGAAACTAAAAATAAAAAGAAGAGAAGGGACCCATCATTACTTGATGATTGTATCCCCCTCTCAAGCTACTACTTCTCCTCTCGATCCATCGCTACTCCGTACCCAAAAGAGAGATAAAAACTATTATGATTAGAGCTTAGGTGATCTTAACTCCATTGTTTTTCCAACTTCTAACGCATGTGCATCCTATAAGTAAGTTGCAGAAAGGAAAACATCTTATTTCAAATTGTAGATCTAAACAAAATAAGAAATTGCCATCTTCTCATCAAGATTTCAAGTAAATGATGATCTCGCATCATGTAGTTCATAAATGCCATTATGGTACATAATTCAAATTTCAAATGAACTATGCAAAAAAATGAGTTTCAAGAAAGAATGAAGGAAAAGACAACCAAATTTTTACTATCAATTAGAATTGGAACCATACATGAAGAGAGTTACAACATGGAGAATTATAAACCCGCTTTCCATCATTTTACAAAAATCATTTTCATGGACATAGATTGAATAATTTTCCATCAATTATGCAACTCAAAGCAGTAGATTTACAGATTTTAAAAATTTCGCAAGAAGAGTGATTGAAGGAATTAAAAATCTACAATTTTTTAGAGTTCCATATAGATTTTAGGCAGTCATTGCAGCAATATGAAATAAAAAGGATTGTAAAATCTGAATGTGAAGGTTTCGTAATGACACAAATAATCATTCATTCAATTTTCAAAATTTAAGATACATTCTAACTAAGCATTGCATGATTTTTCATAGTTTTATCATTGTTATGAGGCACATCACAAAATAAGTTTCACACCATATTTAATGAATGCATCATCAACTCAAAAGATATCTTTCAGGTTTGCATTTTGGAGTGTGCTCACAAGGAAGAGAAAATAGTAGGATACCTTCATACATTTACAAAATATGCTTCCAATAGTCCATTTCTAGTAAAAACTATTTTATTTATGCATAGAATGACCAAGAAACAGGGACATAACTACAACTATAATCTAAAAATGTAAAAGCTATTATCATAGGAAGCTAGCAAGTTAATTTAAATGACACCAATCTATCTACAGGTGGGAAAGATTATATAGTATTTTTGAGCTTTTCATACATGTAAAGACATTAATTTCGAAGTTTTCATAATGTGCCTAGACCATTTTCACATGAAAATGATCAATAATTATTGAGTGAAATGATTTATGAAACTCATTCCCTAATAGGAACAAAATATGCAACACTGCTTCATGAGATACATAATAAGTCCATGCTTAAAAATTCAAGTTCAAATGTTTTAGAACAAGGAGTTGATTCATTTACTATATGGGAATTGTCTAAAGGATTCCATGCAAAATATTATGCATTGCCTTCTATGTGCAGTTTTAGTAGTTTAGCTAAATCGTTATGCCAATTTTTTCAATTACGGAAAAAGGATTACAGTTAAGTAGTTGTACACCTTCACTAGCTCATGAGAAAGAAACTTTATCAATAGAAACTAAGACATTGTCCAGTGCCAAGGTAATATACCCTCTTCAAGATACACTACAATCAAGTTCATATAAGGATGGAAACCACCAACCACTATTCATTAGAAAAGATATAGGGAATAATATAATGACACTTATGGAGCAACAATTAGAATTGGGTTTTCCCCCATACTTGTCTGCATGCATGGAAGCAATGGAACTCCCCTTATAAGCACTGTTTGGTTAGGAGGATTTGGAAACTAGTTCTCCCTCATACCATGTGGAGAGTCTGGAAATCTAGAAATGATGTTATTTTCAGAAATACCAGAAAGGTTTGTACAAAAGTATTTAAGGAAATTATCATTGCAGTGAAAGACAACATTGAAAGATTTAAGCCTCCCAAAAATAAACTTTATCTTGAAGACGAGGAGCACATTCTGGCTGCTTGGAACATTGACACTGACAACAACAAATGTAAGGACAATAATAACATCGATAGATCTATTGTACGATGGATCTAGCCTCCCACTACATGGTACAAACTGAAATTTGATGGAGCTTCAAAAGGTAATCTTAGGGATTCGGGAGGTGGTGGGGTGATTAGAGATCACAAAGGTTGCTTTGTTGCCACTTTTTTTTGGTAAGATGGGTAAGCAAACAAATCACTACTCGGAAGCTCTAGCAATGCTTTGGGGAATAAGGTTGGCTAGAGATTGTAATATTTCCAATATTATAATTGAGGGGGATTTATTGAACATTATTAATTTACTAAATCAAAAGCAATCTCCAAGCTGGTCCATCAAGGACTTCATTAGTGAAGCTATTGAAATTTGCAATGGTTTTGATAACTATAAGATTATTCACACATATCGTGAGGGTAATAGAGTGGCCGATTGTTTTAGCAAATATTGGGGTCAACAATACATTACAAACTTGGCTAAGTGGTGACCCCCTTCCTACCAAAGTACTTGATGACATCACTAAAGATTTGCATGATTCTAAACACAATTATTAATAGATACAGGGCTGATGCGAAGGAGAGGCTTATTAATGGAAAAGTTAAGTCTAATGATGCTCTTAAAATTCCACATGTTTGAGAGGACCCAAAAAGAAAAGGTGATGCTAAGTTGAATGCATTTCAAAATTTGTATATCGTTGTGCAGCGCAGGGGAAAAAAGGCAAAATGGGGGGGCCTCCTTGCAAAACCAAGCCCGTGTATGATCCAGCCTGGAAAATAGATACTACTCTTTGGAATTATCTGCAAATGGGGGTATCTCAAATTTCATCGAAAAGATAAAGGGTTTCGATTAGGACATTTCGGTGAAGTTTGCGAATGGATGGATAAATCGCGTGGTTGAGTATGGAGATGCCAAGGTCAAGATCTCAGAAGAGCTCATTGCCTAGGTTACTGGTCTAAGCATGGAAGGTACCAAGTTCTTCAACAAGTGCGTTGACAGAGAGATAGAGGTGAAAAAATTCCTTGCTGAAGGGGAGAACCTAGAGTTTGTCACGGCAGGCATAAAGGTGGCTTCCATACTTGAACCATTTACTGAGATTGCGTGAATGATGGTAAAGTGTGTCTCTTTGGAGGGAAGATATGTCACCATTCCCTTGAAGCATTTGATTTTTCTAAATCATTTTCGTAGGTATATTACTGTAAATTTCCCGCATTATTTACTAAACTCCTTGGAGAATTCTATCCTTGAAGTTCAGAAGCACACCAGGGTTGTTCCCCTTCACCAAGGCCTGATCCTACTCATTCATCACCATTGATTCTCTGGCTCTCATCCTCTTCCCTCTCCCCCTGTGATTAACCCTCTCCCTACTGAAAAAAAATGGACATTGCTACCTTGAGCAGAAAGAGGAAGGATAAGAAGGTAAAGGTTGCTCTGCCTTCTTCGTAGAGAGTTTTACGTAGTCATAAGGATAAGGATTTGGAGCTTGTGGAGAACTTATTGCACATTAGTACTCCTATGGATCATCCCAAGGAAGCGGACCTTCATACCAGAGTTAGTAAACTCGAAGAGGAGATCAAAGACCTAAAAAATGCCCTGAGGAGTATGGAAACAACAAAAGGTAAGCGGAAGTTGCAAAATCCTGATGACATGGACACTGTTGCTGAGATCTACAAAAAGTTTCTTTCATTAGATACTAGACTGGGCAATGCCAAGGGGCATCAGGATTGCACCCTCTCGGCTCTTAAAGGTATGTATAATTTTATGGAACAACATGTAAAGAGTGTATGCAGCCTTAGCGGCATCCCTAAAAATATTTGGGATTCCAACGAGACTCGAGACCTGGCACTTGCTAAGGCAGACATGAGTGATCTTTCTCAGGCCACGGTCATTGTACTCTTCATCTCTCTCCAAAAAATTAAGGTCAATCTTGACAAGGCTGTCAAGTGATGCGGAGCCTTGGTGCTACTGTGATGTTGTGTTGATGTTTTTTTTGGCGGTTTTGTTGGGATGTCCTATTTTGGTTCCCTTTTTACTATGTTTTGGCCCTTATGCTCTTCGTCAGATCACTTACTGGTTTGATCTTTTTGTTCTCTTTCTGCTCTTGTATCTGGCTGTTGAGCCTCATTGTTTAAGGCGTATAACCTTTCTGGGTTATGTTTTCCCTTGCTGCTATCTGGCTTATTGAGCCTTTTTGTACACAGGGTATAGTCCCTTCAAAACTGTTTATCCTTCATAAAAAACAATTAGAAAAGGAAATAGGGTAAGAAGGGGGATTGCCACTTTTCCCTACTAATGGTCAAAGTACAGGCCAACTAAAAATTTCATAATAATACACTATTTACTTCTAAAGAAACATCATTTTAAATGATACTTTTAATGCAATGAAATCAACGGGTTCTGATATAATGATGCAATGTAATTTGAGTGAATTCACTAGGGATTAAGTTATGCCTAAGACATCTTGGTTTGATTCAGGTTAATCTCAACTAAATAACTTGAAATATATAGAGATTCTACCTTCTGTTCCAACACTCCAAGATGTTCTTAGGCAGCCTTAACGATCCACAACATTGTCAATGCCTCTAATGCATAATAACCATGTTGAAAGAATGGACAAAAATCCATTGGATAAGTTAGATAAATGCCATGCTTACAAGGATGCTATGTTTTCTTCTACAACTATTTAGGATTTTGTTTATGCTGCTAGTCATCCTCACTATGCTTCTTGGGGCATGACATCGGGGCAACTTGAGGCTTATTTACAAGAACCAGTAAGAAATGATTTTATATCTTCTTTAGGGGATGACTTCTTAATATCTGCATAACTTGGCTTAGGAACTCATTCCTAGGACAAATAAATCACAACAAAAGATGTATCATCTTTTTTCCGGGATGTTATTGTTGATAAGTCATATTCAGCAAATGAAAATTTTAAGACTTCAAAGGTTGGTTTTGGGGAGGTTCTTCCTACTACAGATGAGTGTGTCTTTTATGCCTTTGATGACTTGAAGTATTTAACAAGTGAGCAGAAAAAAATTATAAATTTAATCACCCTACATGTGACTGATGAACCGTTTGATGTTTTGGGTCATGATTTTAACAAAACACATAGACAAGGCCACATGGGATGACATATCACTACCAACAAGTCATGGAGAGGCATCTAAAAAAAGTTCCTCTACCAATTCTGATTTGAAGACGACTCATTTCATGGATTGAAGATAGTAAGGGTGTAAAATTTGAGAACCTGAGGCTTGCTTAAGCTAAAAATTCAGACAAACTAGTCAAAGTGAATAGGAAGAGGGCTAAACATGGTTAAATTTATAGACCAAGGCCTAAAAAACAAAACAGAGCAAAAAATGGAGGAAAACCTAGATTAGGAAAAACCAACCAAGAGCTTCTAACATGCAAGCTTGAACCAGGCCATGGTAGATTGAAAACAAGCTTACTTAAAGTATTGATCCCTCCATTACAAAGCCTCGATGCATAGATTCTCAGTAGAGGAAAGAAAGTAAAAAATGGTTAAAATACACAGAAACAATGAACTAAAAACAAAATCTGGACAAAAATAGGGAAAACCCACGATATTTTTGAAGCAATACATGGAAAATTGAGGCCATTATTGGCACCAACAATGCAGATTTGGAGATCTCCAAATGAAAAAAGGAGCCATTGAAATATTAAAGCCAATGCAAAAGTTATAACAAAGCCATGATGAATACTTGAAAACCTGACTCACACTTTCCCAAGACAGGCCCAAATCTAGAAATGGTCGAGCTATTGAGAGTAAAACAGAGTTAGTCAGGTAAATAATGACCAAGACACTACAATATACACAACAAACTAAGCTCCATGAGCTATCAATTGAGTTGTGTGCTAAAACCCATGGAAACATAGAAGAATAGAAGCAGTCATGTGCAAGAAATAAGTTCAAACCCTTGTATACAAAGCTCAATGAAAGAATAGTGGAATACCTGGTGAACCTACACCTTTTTCCCTCTTCAATTTTTTTTCTAAAAGTGCAAAGCAAGCAAAATTAAATGTATTTTATGGTTTGAGCCCTAATTAGGCTTGATTTGATCATGGTTAGGTCAATTCAACTATGGTAAAATCAATCATTTTTCCTTTTCATTAACTTTGCCAATGTCCACGTGAAGGCTTTTTGAATTATGTTCATTGTTATTTGCATGCATGATTAGGGGTGAAATTTTTTCCTTTAGCTAGGATAAAAAACTAACTAAATATTGCATATGGGGGGAAGATAGGTGGAATTTTTCCCAAGTCAGAACATCACATTATTAGCCAATGCCTACAGGATAAAAATAAGGAGTCAAAAAGGGATGACCATGCATTTGCCAAGCAAATGAGACAATTTACCTTAATTTCCCCAAGATGAATTTACACGTATCTTATTTCTTGTTAAAATTGGATTTAAAAAGCATTTTGACCAAATTCAAACTTGGAGGGAATAGACCATGCAATTAATTATAGCTTCCTATTATTAGGAGAATTGTATTTAATTGTAAGAAAGATTAAAATTGTGCATGTGAGTGACTAATATTGGATTTGTCTCCAATTATCTAACTTGTCAATTTTAGGATGAGCTATTTTTGGAGTTGAGGGGGGTTAGCTTTTGCTATATATACCTTGATTGTGCAAGTGTTTGGGAGGCTTATTCTTTTGCATACTTTTTATGCAAAGTTTTGTACTTGTGCACCTTATTGAAACATAATAAATATTGTTTTTCCTCTAATTTAAGCTTTGTGAAGTGTGTCACAATAGTTGTGTGGTATGTTTAGTGAATAATTTCTTTCCTTTGCATGTTTATAACCCCCAAACACCTCCATTTAGTTGTTTTGTATGTTTTGCAGGTCATTTAAGTGTATATCAATGCCCTTTTTAGCATAAAACACACCAAGCAGCAACTGAAGTGAAGTTTATCAATATTTTTGTAGTAAATCAAGTGTGTTTTTGTGTAGTCATAGGTCCCAAAACGTTTGTGTATTACCTAATTTTCATGCTTTTGTCAAGTTTTTGTGAAGTGTGTCATAACAATTGTGTGGTATGTTTAGTGAATAATATATTTTCTTCGCATGCTTATAACCCCCAAACACATCCATTTAGTTGTTTTTTTAAGTTTTACAGGTCATTTAAGTGTATTTTGATGCCTTTTATGAGTGTAAAACCCATCAAAAAACAATTGAAGTGAAGTGTATCAATCTTTTTGTAGTCAATCAAGTGTGTTTTTATGTAGTCATACGTCCCAAAATGTTGGCGTATCACCTAATTTTCATGCTTTTGTCAATTTTTTGTTTATTTATCTCTCTTAACCCCGCCAAAAAATTATTTTAGGTGATCTACCTAGGGAACCATCCCACTTTGGAGGTTCTCCTCAACCTGATTCACCCACAACTCAAAGGAGTTCCCATTATATCAGATGAAGTGAGGATTTTTCTTTCACTTCCTCATTTAGGGTAGACTCTAGACTGAATAACATAAAATTATATTACTTCATTAAATTCCTTCTTTTAGTTGTGATCTTATTTCCTTATTTGTTCTTTTAGATGCTCCTCATTGTGATCTCTATAGATCTCCCTCTTCCTCGAAATGTTTTACTTTATGCACACTTCAAAATTATGTTGTAAGGATTTCTTTGGTTATGTTACCTTAGGGGAAACTCGTCTTTTATCTTCATTCTCTGGCATGGTGCTCCCACTACCACATGTTCCTTCATGCATTCTTTCTTCAACTCCAATACATGGAGTTTCTTGGATTGTGAAATCCTCACTTATGTACTCCTTTTGTCCCTTGGTTGGGACTATGCAAATTCTTTTTCACTCTCTATGGCCTCCAATCATAACATCAAATCACTCTCCTTTGTGTCCACTTACTTTTTTTGTGATCTCCTTCTCCTCATCTTCTCCTTTTTCCTCTTGTATAATATCTGCATAAAATTACATCACACTTAAATGCACTTACTTGCATTTATTTTCTTTTCATGTTGTCTTATTTGTACATTCTTGGGTGATTCCATATTTTCCCTTCACCCTTTTCTAAAATTTTGAGCAAGACTTCTCCACTTTATGTTGTGCACCACCCTGTTAGTCCCCTTCACACACTCAGAATTCTTCTCCTCTATGAACCACTATGTGACTTTGGTGTTATGTGCCTTCTTCTCTCAATGTGGATAGAAAAACTTTCCTCCCATCCTTACGTACATTCACCATATTTATCTCCCATTGTAGAGCATCTCTTTTTCATATTGTCATGGCCTCCCCAATAGGACATGACATGCATCCATTGGAAAAATGTGACACATCACTTGATCAGTGAATCTCTCGATCTTCATCTCAACCTCACATTTCTCATGCACAATACCTTCTTGACCTTCCATCAACTAGGTCACTTTGTAATGGTTAGGATACTTTTTGCATACCAATCCAAAATGTTTCACGATCTCCTTTATAACTAAGTTTTTGGTGATTTCAATGTTAACCACTACTATGTAACACATTCCCTTTTTCTTACACTTGGTGTAAAATATTTTTCACCTCTTCTCCTACAAATCCACCCTGGTTACTTTCAACACTCGGTCATCTCTGACACTTTTCTCACAAATTTTCACCCGACCCTTCTCTTTTCATACATCCTCTATGCACTCATTTCTACTTTGTTGACCTTCTCTTCTTTCTATAAGACATTCAATTGTGTGATGACCTATATCTTGACATACATAGTAACATCCATTGAATAGTGCATGTTGATCTCTTCTCTCCAAGATATTTCTCCATCAACCTTCAATCTACTCTTGTGCACTACTTGTGTAACCTCCATGTAATATTTTATATTGCACTACTGACTCTCCTCTAGTCATATTTTCTCTTACAAATTTGTTGTGATTTCTGCACAAGCCTCACATTATTACACCACTGACTGTATTGCGGGTATTACGTGGATCCTTTTTTCATCTTTATTGTGTGTCATTTATTTTTCCTCACAACCATTGTGAGTTTCAAGACCTCTTCAATGGTCTTCCTCATCCAGTCTAACCCTTACACCATTCAACTCCCTCATTATCTCCTCCAAAATTATCATCATTAGCAGATATTCTTCACCTCTTATGGGAAACATATTTTCTCCTTCCATTTATTTATTCTTGTAATCCAAGATCTCCTTACGTTTTCTACCCACCTTTATTCACAATGGAGAACACAATATTTTTCTAGTTGCTTTATGCTTAACATTCTACTAGCTAAAATAGTAGGAAAATAGCCTCCTTTGATACCACTTGATGGCAGGAAGGTACTCTCTGCACCTAGAGAGTCACACAAGGGATGTACAAAAGTTACAAACTTATATTTATATCAAGGGGTTTATGAAATCTACAAATATTGGCTCTCAAAGGATATTTTGAAAAACTCTCATGGAGTTATTATAGACTTATATGTTGTTTCCCTAAGGACCTAACATATACTGGTTACAATATTACTCATCTCTAATGGCATATAAATAGTTAGTCACATTATTTTGGCTTTTGCGCTTCCTCCTTAACAACAATGTTAACCCTAGAAATGGTGAACTTGTCCTCTTTTTATAGTTGCGCTACGTACTCTTTTCCCACTTATATCCTCATTTGAATCACATTGGTCGAGATGGCTTCTTCTATATGCTTCTTATCCTTTTAGCTCATTTTAAAATTTGAATTTGAGCACCTCTACTTATGTTATGTCATTTGGTCGTTGAGCTCTTCTGACTGTTAAATCTTGTTAGCATCCATGTCAAAAACCTTCTGACATTCATGTCTTGTTTTCCAACTACCCATTTTGTCACGTACTATTTTCTCACACTCCTTTGCCATGCCTTAGTTCACTTATGTTGAGCACTCATTTACTCGAGTCTCACATTTTCTTTTCTTCCACACAATGCCTCTAGGCCTTTGGACCTCAAAATTTTCATGCACTACATCCAGACCCTTACCATTTCCAAGTCTCTTTATTATTGTATCTTGCGCACCCTTCGAAAATTCCCTCCTTTATGCAAAAATCTTACGCAATCCTTTTGTGCCTCTAGCTATCCATTTTGTGTCAAAAAATCTTTAACAACATTCCAGGTACATAGATTAAATCAAATAGTGCATATAATATCATTCAACCTTGTAGCCCACTATATTAGCTCCTTTTACATATTATTCTTAAGACCATCTCAAAACATGTGTGCCGATCCTACCACTAATCCCAAGATGGAATAGGCATCCTCTAAAGTATATATGTAAAAAAAGTGAAAAGTATGAAAAGTACGTAAGCTCCCAATCAATGTATCATTAATATGTTTTTGGTTTCAGGTTTTAGTTAGGCATTATTAATGGTTATATTGTATATTATTCCTAGATTATTTTTATCCAAGGATAAGTTTTATCTAAATACTTTTCATCATTGTCTATTGATATTATTTCAAAATAAATAATATTACATTAATAATTAGACAATTATATCATTTTATCGAGCTAGAAAATGCACTGCTATTTATGCTAATCTTGATATCACAAACTTTTTAAAAGATAACATTAATAATCAAAATTATCCACTTACCAATCTTAAGAAAAAGTGTTAAATTTCAATACTATTATATCATATTGTGAAATTTATTTCTTCTTGTTTTTTTTAATATTGGTAAATAGTTTTTTGAAAGGGACTATCTTGTTGAAGTTAGACATAAACTTTATTAACATTTTTTATGTGCCTTAACACATGTTGCTCATACCCAAATGTTCAATTCTCGTCCATGTATAAAACAACTTAATAATATGCATACATGTGCATGCACACACACACACACACAAACACATATGTGCGCACACACACACACACACACACACACAAATAAAATAATATCATAAAGAAGGTTAAACTAATATGAAGCCAAATTATGAACATCTAAAATATACACACTTTACAAAATGAAATATCAATGAAAGATAGTCGAAGCGGTCAACTTAAACACTACTAAAACTACTGTATTTCTAGGACCTTTTTAATCATGTAAAATGTAATTTCATACAATTTTGTAAGAGAGATAACCCATCTAAGAAGGATATCACTGTTAGGAATTTATAGTTGTGACATTATTAATTTATGTGTGGATTTTAATAACGCGAGATTTACTCACGTAAATAGTAAAACTCAATATGAGTTAAACAACTCATATTACAATGTTTGTTGTGTGAATTATAACAACTCACGTAGATTATTGTAGAGTTGTTATATGAGATATTTATGGATATTCACGCTCCTTGAATATAAGAGAAGGCTCTCCTATATAATTGTATGTTGTGTGTTGAATGATATAGAGATTACTCCATTATTCTGTAAACTTGATCCAACACTTTTATCTGGTATCAGATAAATGGAGTCTCGAGTCATTTGTATGGGGAAAATTTATTATATTTTTTGGTTGCCCCATCTGATGAGAGTAATTTTTTGAAAGAGAATTAAATCATAACAAGTTATGAGTTTTGATGGTGGTTTTGGTGTCACTTTTGTAAATGATGCATTTCCTGAAGGTTGGTGTCTATAATTTCTGACCTGCATTCATCCAATTTTCCCACATACTGGAAAATGGTAATGGACTCGGATAATGTCTTGAAGGTGAAGAGGTGGTGTTATATTTCATGCATCTCCTTTGATGTTTCAGCAAGTAATACATGCATCAAGATTTGTGTAGCATCAATTATTGAAAGAATATAAAATTGGTTATTGTGCAGAGCTTGCACGTAGTCCATGTGTCAAACATAAAGTGTCATCACTTATTTTTGGTTTCCTATTTCATCAACACCCTATATGATCTTGAATAGATCATATTAATATAACAATCTGATAGATTATTCTATTTGTGTATACATAGATCCACACATTATTCACCTTGTCAAATGATTTACACATGCATAGGTGTCGATTCTAATCCACAAAAAATTTCATATTACATAGATTAAAATAACTCTCACTTACAATCATGCATATCGACATCATTACCATTTGCATCTCTCTAGTTGTGTTCATTTGAATTGGATCTAATTCCAGATCATTACGTCCATAGTATTCTGCATATAAAGGATTTACACATAATGTTTAGATATGCTTCAACTGTATCTTGAAGGTCAACCGTGTATGTTATGTATTAGCTTCGACATCTGGATCTCGACGGTGCCTAAACAAATTTTTCACACATATTATAAGCTTGCTCCCATATATCTATGTAGAAGTTAGTCAAAATTTTACTTTTGCTGATTTTTCTTTCCAACACTCTATCCATTAATACATGTGTCCCCATGCATTGAAATTCATTTGGCATGTAAGTGTAATGGAAAGGTTATGATTCATTTCTATTTTTTTATTTCTTGTGTGTCATTTTTCAAAAAATATAAAATTAAAACTAGAGTATAAGTATTACTTAAGTTTTGCGGTGTCAAAATGCTTATGTATAGGAAAAATCAAAAGTCATTAGTTGAGTTATTAAACCATTTTCATGTGTCCTAGTATGGTACATATTTAGTATAAAGCCTTTTCTATTTTAGATAGTCTTCATTAAAAATTAAGTGTCTTTGTAAGTTGTTAAAATTATTTTTGTTTTGTAGTTGAGTCTAGATTCATAGTTTTTCATTTTTCAAGTTTTTTTTTATTATCATATAGGTGTTATTATTTTCCTACGTCAAATTTTTTAGTAGTGTTGAAAAAAGAGTCATAATTTATTTTTTCACTCCATTATCTATCATTTAATAGTAATAATGTGTCTAGTCAAATAAAAGTCAAAAATTTAGTTTTTGTAAAATTCCAAAACAAAATTAAAATTTCCTCATGGATGCATTTTCATTGGAATCTGACATCTGAGTTGTAATTGAGCTCGATGATCAAATCCAGCTGAGTTAACAACTTCATATTGGAGGATGGAGGAAAATGGAGGTTGGAGGTTGATCAATGACCTCTCGTCAGTCGCCAACGGCGGGGCCGTGAAATTATTTGGTGACATTTTTTCAGTGTGTGTTTTCAGAGTTCTTGTTTTTCAATGTGTTGGTATGCTAAATAAACCCCTTTCCAAAATTTTGGCGAAGATTCATAGTTATAGAAAAATCACTTTTGGGTAACAGGAGAAGATTTCGAGGTAAACTCAAGGGATGGTTATCCAGTTAGTGTCAAGCTTGTGGATCTTGGAGATTCATAATTCGGGAACCCAAAGAGAAATTCCCATAGGACCCAAAGAGGAAGGAAACATTCCTACATAATTTGGTTTGAACCTATGCCTTTATGAGGGTAAAGAGATAATCTATGGAGTTTGTACCTAGTCTAAGTAGTGTTTTCAGGAGGTGGTTCAAATTCTTCAAAATATGGTTCTTTGCTACAATCACATTTAGGGGTGAATATTTGGAATTAATCATGTTCACACTGAGGGGGTGAATGTTAGGAATTTATAGTTGTGACATTATTGATTTATGTGTAGATTGAAATAATGTGAGATTTACTCAAGTAAATAGTAAAACTTAATATGAGTTAGACAACAACTCATATTATAATGTTTGTTTTATGAATTATAACAACTCATGTAGATTATTGTAGAGTTTTTATATGAGGTATTTATGGATATTCACTCTCCTTGAATATAGGAGAAGGGTCTCCTATATAATTTTATGTTGTGTGTTGAATAATATAGAGATTACTGCATTATTTTGTAAACCCAATCCAATGATTTTGATCACAATAATGTAACCATCATGCTATTTTGGATACAAAACTTTTTAAATCAAGCACACCATTCTATATTCAAAGTAGGAAAAAATTATACATGTGTGTGTGTGTACGTGCGCATGCGTGTGTGTGTGTGTGTGTGTGTGTGTGTGTGTGTGTGTGTGTGTGTGTGTGTGTGTGTGTGTGTGTGTGTGTGTGTGTGTGTGTGTGTGTGTGTGTGTGTGTGTGTGTGTGTGTGTGTGTGTGTGTGTGTGTGTGTGTGTGTGTGTGTGTGTTTAGAGGCACAAACATTAATGTTTGAAATATTACAACCCATGGGTAATAAATAACATGGTGAATATCCAACATCTTCAAACTTAATTTTATAGAATAATATTAGAAGGAAATTGTTTTTTTTGAGGTGTAGGTGGTATTCCTTCCTTAATTTCTTTACAAAACTCATATCATGATTGTCCTAGTTTGGGGGTACATTGTTGTAAGGGATATATATATATATATATATATATATATATATATATATATATATATATATGGGTGGTGTAGAATGTATAGTGAACACCCTGTAAAGGAATGACTCAAAAGACTTGTGACAAATGGTTGATCATTGTCATTTTTTGTTCCAATGGATCTTCTACAAGGTTTTTATAGTGCAACATGTGGTGATAGTGGAGTTGATGCTGAAGGTGACTATGGAAGTGACTCTAGAGGTGATGTTGAAGATGGTGAGGGGGATGAAAGAGGATCCTCATTTGAATTTAAAGATAGTATTGTCACACAACACAATGTTTTTTTCAAAATTCTAAAAAAAAATTATGTTCATCAAAATTATATACCAATAATTAGACAAAATATCATCAATTTTTTCATGTTTTTATAATATCTATGAAAGAAATAACATTTTACATAAAATAAAAATATAACATTATATATTTTTTAAACACTACAATAAATTCAACTGTGACAAAAATTGGGTTTCAAATAACCAAAACATATACATCAATCATTAGTGTCAATATTTTTCCCTCAATCTCATTGGTGTTACTTTTCCTTTACAAATATAGTTAATCAAAATCTCTTCACCAACTTTGATATTTTTTATTACTTCCACCATGACATAAAAAGGTAAAATTAGCCCTTCATTTCATCCTATTTGTTAATGATACACTCTATAAATTGACAATTGGGAGATACAATATGTGAAGACATGTGGGTACTTTTGATGAAACTAGTAATATTTTTAAATGCATAAGGGCATCCATAAATGTAGATATGATCGAGTGTATATAAATACTTTTCTCTGAGGCTATAAGAATATGCTTTTTGTGACCAACACACACCATTCCTTCAAATATATAGAAAATAGGGACCCACTTATGATAAAATATCATAATCCAAGTGTTAATGCTTCAAGCTAACCTAAAATACCTTTTGTTTTCACATTCTGAGCTAATTCATCCAAATAAAAAATTTAAACTCATTTTGGTTTTAAAGGTATTTCTAAATCTCAAAAAATGTTTGCATTTGAATAAGTTGATCATTTTAAATTTTACAAGTGCTTCAAATATAAATCACAACTCTTGTTTTAAGTTTCAAATCTTATATCAAGAAGTGTGGTTTCATGTTTTATCTAATTATCTACCATGTGCATAGGGTATGGAGAATTATAAACTAAAGAGTCAAACACATTTTGAGATTTAAATGCGTGCAATATGTGTAGGAGATAACAAAAAACAAAGTTTTCCATTGATGAATAAGACATCAAATTTAAAGTCATCAGAGAAAATTGTGGAAACTAGGATATCTACCGGTCCCTTACCAATATTTTGGATATCAAAGGAAAACTAAGTACGAGATCCAGTCCCAAAATATAAAACCATGAGAATCATGGTTTAATTGATGAAGCTCATATGTCAATGATCAGTGAAAGGAATATATGGGAATAATCTAAGGTTGTGACCACTATGAAACCGAAGTCGAACACTCATTCACCATCGACAAGATGTAGAGGCACAAAGTTTAAAGTTATTAAAACTATAAATCACATATGAGTAGTGCAATGTGAATGCCAAAAGTGATGTGGTGGAAGAAATAAAAAGTAAACTGAGAAGTGTAGTTGTGTTTGTTAACATATTTTATTCGTCAATTATATGGAGGAAGAGAGAGTGGAATAGAAGTCAAAATTAGTATGGAGGGTGGTAGTGTAATGTGCGGTAATGTTAGAGAGGATTAACTATTTATGATGATTGTTTAAAGAAATGTACCTGAAATGTGAGTGAAGAGAATGGAAAAAAAAATGTAGAAAATACAGTTAACATGAAGAATAGGTTTATGCAAAGAAAAATACATGAGGGAGAACAAGAGCAGTAATTGGTCGCGATATGGACACCAAGAAAAGCTTATTTACGGTGGGGGATGTGAAGGAGGACCGAAAGCGAGAGATGAAGCTGAGACTATATGGTACATGTTGTATTCTAAATCTATAGGCATGCGCTCGTACTGGGAAGAGCGGTTAGGGGAACTATTGTGAAACTCTAGTTTACTACAACCACATGACACATTTTTGAATATTTTGAAGGGGTAAGGACCAATTGTGTATTCATTAAGGCAATGTATTATGGAGATATTTGAAAAAGTAAAGAGTGGTTGATCAATAATGCTGAGGCGAATAGTTTTTTGCAATTTTAGGCCTTTAATATAAGTTTTGGATTATACTTGCACAGGAAAAAACACACAGAATAATTATATTATTTCTCCATATATCTTCATTCGAATAGATTACAAATATATAGGAATATGCAAACTCCTATAAACTAGGAAGTTTCTCTAACAATAATCCTATTTAGTTATGATTGTTACTCACGTAACAATATACAACTCAAATCATGCGAGTTGTTAAAATAACTCGAATAATATATTATTGTTTATATAACAATAATATAACTAATTACTAACATACAAGTTTACCATACAGTAAACTCCCATGATAAAAATTATTTTCCTAACATTCCCTCCCTTAATGTTTACGTAGTAGTAATAGAAATTTCACACTTCATCCGCAACTTGCCAACTCTACGCGCACATGATCTTGACACACACTCCAACTGAAGGTAGAAGAAGGAACACATCAACTTCTTGTCGACCATGCATTTTTGGGAACACATCTAACTGATGAGGATGGGAACACGCTCAAGAATCATCTATTTATCAACTAGTCACTCTAGGGAACACATCTCACCTAGCAGTGTGTGAAATCAAGCAAGAACACATATGAACATCCTTCAATGGTTTTCAGGAGGCTAACCACAAATCTAGGTACGAAAAGGATCACATCTGACTTTTCTACCTCATCAAGACTCATGATGTTGCATTTCATTGTGCTATTTGTTTTGCACTAAGTTTTTAAATTGGGAAATTTATGTAGAAATAATCACATATACACAACTAAAAAAATGGAAATGGAACATTGGATCATGTCGATCATGTTCCCCCCTCAATGTGAAATTTCCACTTATTGAAAACTCCAAACTGTAAAAATTGAAGTGCATGAAACCACATTGAAAAGCATATACTCACACTATATATGCCACCATAGCTTTGTGTGTCCTCGTTGTTGGTGACTGAGGAGAGGTCATTGTCTGACCTCCATCCTCTGTTGCCTCCTTCCTCCAGTAACATGTTGCTAACTTAGCTGTATTTGGATATGAAGCTCAATTGTTTCCACATTGTTTATTATATCTTCCCTCCCACAATTTGAAACTCTTTATTTTTTCAGACATTGGGTAACACCGAAAATGCGTTTGTGAGATAAAAAATTTTCAGAATTTTTGCAATTTTACAAATTTTGAGGACAATTTACAAATTTAAAAACAACACTTTTGAATTGGACAAGAAGACACAACTCGACTAAAAATTAATAAAATGGGATTACTTTTTATATGAAAATGACTTAATAACTAAAGACATACAAAATCTAAAAAAAATGATGGATGATGTATTACACATCACTAATATACAAACTTGATTACGGATTAAGTATTCACAAAATACTATTCAGACATGGACAATAAAAATAACCAATTTTGGATTAGGACACACCTCTACTGCTTGTGGGATGGAAAAACGTCAACATGAGAAGCGCAGCTGGTGGAAAGACGCACTCCCAGAGCACTTGATCTTTGTGGATAGAAAGGATCTTGATTCTAAAGAAGTAGTTGAACCAGAGTCAACAAAAACCCCTTTATCCGAAACTCAGATTGTTAGAAATATGAAAAATACACAAGCTGCTGAGGGCAGCATGGAAAATGAAAAATATATCTCTCAGGAGAACAACATGGCTGTTCCAAATGGGACATATGCAACTAAGGAAAATACTCCTCCTTTGTCTTCTTCTCCAACTGCGAAGGACTCCATCAGGGTGGGTAACGGTCAACAAAAAATAAAAAAATCTACCACTCTGAAGGGTAACGCTTCTACTGGGTAATGCTTTTGTTGTCTCTCAGCGGTCGGTTTACTGTTTTTTTGCTGTTGTTTTGCTGTTATGTCTCGTTTGTGTAGCTGTTTCTGAGCTACGTTGAGCTTCACTGTAACACTTGGATTTTGATCCATTAACTCTGTTTCTCACTCCTATTCTGGCTCTCAGGCCTTCTTTTGTATTCAAGGGTATAGTCCCTTTCAAAAAACTATTTGCCAATATTAAAAAAAAAAAAACCAATTTTGACAACAATAATGACTTGACACTTACATCCTTTATCAAGTAGATTTGTAATAAAATTAATTACAAATCTAAATACATTTTTGGAAACTCGAGCCTCAAACTAAAATGACTCAAGATAATGACAATATATTTTTGACAACCTAGACTCTATTTAGGAGGATAATAGACACAAATTAATGGGACTTCCTCTTATCTTTCTCGAGTATCATTGACTAAGTAATGGAAGGAACTATAACAAATATTTGACACATCATAAATAATGACTTACTATTCTAAATGACTTTCAAATGGACACGAAGAGTCATATGAGCCATATGAGCACGTCAAGGTTAGATGGAATGTGGAAATCTGTAAATGAAGCTTTGTAGTCTCCAAAAAGGACCTCTGCAAACTCTTTGTGTTCAAACGTTTAAACCGCATGTTGATGTAAGATATTTTGGATACCAAACTTGTTAAATCAAGCACACCATACTATATTCAAAGTAGGAAAAAATTATACGTGTGTGTGTGTGTGTGTGTGTGTGTGTGTGTGTGTGTGTGTGTGTGTGTGTGTGTGTGTGTGTGTGTGTGTGTGTGTGTGTGTGTGTGTGTGTGTGTGTGTGTGTGTGTGTGTGTGTTTAGAGGCACAAACATTAATGTTTGAAATATTACAACCCATGGGTAATAAATAACATGGTGAATATCCAACATCTTCAAACTTAATTTTATAGAATAATATTAGAAGGAAATGTTATTTTGAGGTGTAGGTGGTATTCCTTCCTTAATTTCTTTACAAAACTCATATCATGATTGTCCTAGTTTGGGGGTACATTGTTGTAAGGGATATATATATATATATATATATATATATATATATATATATATATGGGTGGTGTAGAATGTATAGTGAACACCATGTAAAGGAATTACTCAAAAGACTTGTGACAAATGGTTGATCATTGTCATTTTTTGTTCTAATGGATCTTCTACAAGGTTTTTATAGTGCAACATGTGCTGATAGTGGAGTTGATGCTGAAGGTGACTATGGAAGTGACTCTAGAGGTGATGTTGAAGATGGTGAAGGGGATGAAAGAGGATCCTCATTTGAATTTAAAGATAGTATTGTACACAACACAAATG
>CM034152.1:161510220-161638717 GCA_019776745.2 Taxus chinensis | reverse complement strand
TGTGGCCCATGAATCAAGAGAACGAGTTCCTAGGTGTGATCCTAAAATAATTGAAATGATACAAGGGGCAACCGTATTGATAAGAAAATATTGTGCTCCCAAAGGTGACCCAAAGAAGCGATTGTGATGAGGAATCATTGATCGAAAGAATGGATGAGGCGAGTGTTGATGAGAAATTTTCGGGGGGATTTGTTTTTGGATTTATTGCCCATACTATATGGGATCTAAGTCCCTTACTTTACTCGGGCAATTGTCATATGCATGTGCAAGTAAAGTGGATTTATGGGTGTTCTTTGGGAACTGGGATACAACAGGGGGCATCACGAACATTGCAGGAAAAAATCTAGTGATTTTTGCTAGATAGGAATTTTCTATAAAGCGGGAAAGGGGAGTGAGAAATGAGGATAGGATAACTAATGTTGTAGTAGAAAATCAGATTATGCACACATAGTTAGAAAGTTAGACACATGCATTTATGAGAGAAACAAATCTATAAATAACAATATAAGATCATGAGGATTATGAGCACAAAGTATCAATAAATTACTATTCCAAAAAGAGCTAGAAACTCTTCTTGTATTGATTTCTTTAAAAAAAGTTGTACATAGTGGGGAATGGAGGAAGGAAGGAAAACTAATTGAGGGCTGAAAAAATGGAGAAGAAAAATGACCTATATTTGTTCTTCTCAAGAATAATACACTCTGAGTTTACAAAATCAATCACCAAAGCCTTTCAAATGGAATGGCTTTCCAATTTATAATAAGGAGACATTAAATTTTCAACATACTCCACAATGGAAACTCTTTGTAGGTTTCGACATGAGTTAAGAACTCTCACCTTCCTAGGAACAATTAAGTCCCTTTTATAATATAAAAGGCACTTATTACATTAGAAACATTAAGACATATGAAAAAGTGCAACCCCAACCCCAAATCTAGAACCATTGAGAGAGAGAGAAATTGGGGGGGGAAGGAAGAGAAGAGACTAGAAGAAGAAGAGGAGATGTCATTCCTGATGAAGTTCGTTGCTCCTTGTTCTATTAGAAAGCTCTAAATGTAGTGAATCTTTGAATCTTCAAATCCTTGCCCCTAAGACAACTTCTCTTTGATGCGTTCCAAGACACCTTGGGTTGAGTGTTTAAGAATCAACTATTGAATGAACTTTGCTAAGGACCACGACATGACTCAGAGTATTCCTTCAAACGAGGATTAGTCAACTCAAAACGACTGTCAAAGATGAATGAACTATTATGCCCAATGACCGAACTTCCACCTAACATGATATACCTATGACTAGAATCATTAAGCGAGTGTCAAAAGACACCCCATCGAGTTCCTTGGATGGACCCCCCCCCCCTCAAAATGCCCCTCTAAGAAATTCCCATAGATGATCTTGAACGATGTGATGTTCCCCTGACTGATTATCTTATATATCCCATTGTGCCACAAACTTCTTTGCGTGTTGTAAACATACTATTAATAGTAAGTGCCCAGATGGAAAGACTTACTTTTTGGTGATAGGTGATTTTTCCCTCTTCTTGGACCTCCCCCCCCCATTTGTGATGAACTCCCTCTTCACTCTTGCACACACTGCCTTGGCCTGACCACTCTTGAGGGTGACTTTACCTATTTAGTAAGCACCCATATAGGTGCTTACTATTTTTAGACTATCATTTTCACTGTTCGTACTTCAGACATCATTATGGCTCCTGGTGATCTTCACTGCACACTACCTTCTCATAGCCACTTTGACGGTGACTTCCCAAAACATAACAAGTCTATATAGGGAAAATTACTATTTTCGGAAGTGGACTTCCAAATACTGTTGGTGATGAACATATTTTTTCCAAACTCGGCTAGGCGTCGCAAGTCACGTCCTCCTAATTTCACTTGATTTCGTCATTAGAATGCTTTAGAAATAAATTTTAAAATTTTCACCTAGCAGTGGCTTAGGGCATTGAGCTGCCTGTGCCATTAATATGGGTTTCAAACTTTACAGGTCCGGTTTTTGGTATTTGCATTGTGATTAAAATAAACTCCATTGTGATAGGTTTTCATTTGAGTTTTTACGCAAGTTTTTAGATCTGTTTCCATTTCCAGACTGATGGGAAAGAGGATTTATTTGTTGTGAATGTTTTATGCCATGGGAGGAGGGTTTGAAGGTGTTTTTATGATAGTTTTTGATAGAGGAATGAATAGAAAAAGACTATTTGTCAATCCATGCACCCGTTTGCAAGATCTCTTCAAAATTTTATTTTGTGACAATGGAGAATTCCATTGTTCTTCTTCTTTGTTCTTCATTTCTTCTTCTTCTTCGTTTGTTCAATATTTCTCTTGGGACCTACGTATCACCATGGGGTAGAGGATTTAATTTCTTTGGTGAAGCTGGTTTGCACCTTGGAAATGGTGGAGTGGTGGTGAGAAGTTGTAGAGAAATTTATAGAGCAAGTTGTGCAAAAAGGAGTTAGATGGTAGAAGTTAGAAGCAGGAGGGATTTTTAAAATTTAAAAATTTTCAAAGGAATGAGGAGAGGCACATTTTCATGTCCCTGAAGTCCCTCACCTCAAAGGGACATAAGGGACATCAATTTGCACAACACCTCAGCTTGACATGAGGTGGAGATCCATGGGCATGGGATTAAGGCTTAAAAGTATCTTTAAAGCATTAGAAGGGCTAAGAAGCGGTCACATGAGAAACCTTGAGGCATCATGAGGGCTAGGTTCCTTTTTCATCCATGATGTCCCTCACCTCAAAGGGATATGAGGAAAATCAAATTGTACAGTGTGCTAGAAGCTGCCACTTGTCATGATTCAAGTGAGCGAGAAAGTGTGCTTTGGAAGAAATAGTTCTCAATGAATTTTTATTATATAGTTTTAAAGTATTTAACCAATTGTCTCAATCATTGAATATTCTCAAAATACCAGTGTTATCAAAGAATTCCATGTAATTTTTCTCATTATCAAATAAGTCAATAATTAACTTATTCATTGGTTATCATTCCAACCTAATGGAGCTATTATTTCTTCATCAATCAAGGATTCCAATTTTTGTGAAGGGATTGATTTTGATTCAATATCCCTTTCAAGCAGTGCGATTTCATCCAAGAATAACAAGCACCTGGGAGATGAACTAGTGATTCGAGGGGTCACATGAGGGTCCAAAGGGATTATGGAGGCTAGGTACATTATCTTGACCTTGATGTTCCTGAGATTGAGGTACATAAGGGACACAAAATTGTGTCAGGATCCTGGAGCTGACACATGTCTTAATCAAAATTTGACTAACTCCTGAACTCGCTTTAAGAGGGCAACTTGAAACAGTGATAACTTGAGCTCCCTATGGAATGTTTTGATGAAATGTTATATGATATTGACTAGAAATGGCATTTGAAATCTAATGGTGGGGGTATCAGGTCTTGATTCATCCATTTCATCCCTGAAAAAGTGGATTTTTGATATGGTATTTCACTTGTGCATGAGAAAAAAATGCTTACAAGCCCATTGCTACAAAGTTTTGTGAAAAAAATAATTTCAACATCTTGTAGGGATTGGAATTTAATTTCTAAAAATGTTTGTTTTGCTCCTAAATCCATCTAGAGCTCTCGGAATCATCTTCGAAAGCTCAACTATTATTTTGGCATGTGCACTGCCTAGGTATGTGAACCCTAATTTTGGTGAAATTGCCCCAACTTATCCAAGTCCTTCCTGAATCTTCCTAAATCACTTCCATGATGTCCCAAGGCCTTTGAATCACTTTAGTGTCTAGTTTGGATTTTTTGTTCCACTCCATGGGGTTGCTCCAGTCCTAAGAAGGCCAGTGATAACCCTTCCCACAGCTGCTTGAAGCTTGTGATTTTCAATGAACTCCTAAAATCACCTAGGGGGAATGAATGGAATTTCCTAAAATCACCTAGGGGGATGAGATAATATCAATCGAAAGGTCACTTAAACTAACTGGTAAGACCCGGGGTGTCGTGGAAGGGTAAAACTTGAAAAACTTAACACATGGGTATAGTTGTCATGTTTGGAAATTTTCAATTTCCTTGTGCAAATTTTCATGACAATAACTGGCTCTAGCTTGGGGACATGAAATGGACTAATTTTAGTGAAGACATGACATGGGGAATCCAAAATCTCAATTTTATACCATATGATCTATATATCATTGTCTTATCCATTGGGACCTACGGAGTCATGTACAACTTACGAAAAGAGAGAGAGCGAAGAAGGAAACACACACACACACACACAAAATGACAGAAGGAAACACACAAAACACATAGAAAGGAAAAAACACACACAACAGAAAGGTAAAAAAACCTAACAATCACCTATGGTACAAGGCGGGGGAAAACCCGCTTTCACTAAAGTACTTTTTATTCCTCAAAAGTTACCAATGAGTGGGCAATACTGAGTGATGATGTTTTGTGAAGCCATTGAATGGTTCCATAAAGTAGCCTCCTCTCCTTAATTGTTTATGAAAGTCATGTGCTTTCATGAATTTTTGTGTATTTTTAGGAGTGAGTCCACATGAGCTTCTTGATGCTTGGGCCTTCGCTTGGAGATTCTACTGCCTTCATTCTCTTTGAAATTGATTTCATAGTGCCAGATTGCATTCCACATTTATCCATCTACTTTATTCTTCATTGAGCATCCTACCGCTGCCCTAGGGATACTTTTCATTTAAATTACATAAAAATTTGATATTTTTTTCTTTCCCAGGTCTATGCTCATTGATCTCTTCTCCATGAGAAACCTCGGACTTATCATTTTTCTCTACTCCATTATGAGGTGCTTAAGCACTGATGAGAGGATTGGAAGTGACCTCATACTTTTTTTGTATGGCCATGACACAAGTTAAGAGGTCAAGAATCAGCTCGGGGTCTTCCACAACTTCCACTGCATCTAATAGTTCTTGCACAGAGACCTCCTTTGTTACTTCTTGCAGCTCATCTTTGTACACCTTCGAAGAATATTTATTTTTCATCTCAAGGAAACTATCCATAGGGATTACTTCATTATCTTGGGAATCATTGCATTCTATCAATCCTTCATCAAGAGGAGCTTCAGCTTCAAAGGCCTCAAAATTCCTTGCTTCAATTTCTTCATCATGGAAAGAGTCTTCCTCGTCAAATGCGAAAAAAAATATCTCCATTTCATCATTGTATCCATAAATTATTGGCTCGGGAGGGACGCAATATTACTCATCTTGCTTTATATAAACATGGCCAACCTTCACACTGTTAAGGCTTTCAAATCTGATTCATGTGTGTCTTGTTGATTCACGGCTTGCATCAGGAGTTCGAGACTAAGCTCAAGGTATTCAGTTTCTTCTGTCTCTTAGTAGTTCTTGTAAAGATGGTTCTTTCCCACTGTTCGATGGCTCATTGTAGAATGGATTGGTATCTTCGTGGGTGACATGATCAAGGGATTCCTCATCTTCGAATGGGAATGAGAATATCTCCTCATAATGGATAAGCACATAAGCTGATTTTTCTGCTTGAAAATCATCAACAACAATTTCCTCTTCTTCACAGTTTGCATCGTCTAGCAATTCAGGGCTGCCCTCTTGTAACTCGAATCTCCTCAATGCTTCTTCAAGATCCATACCTCTCTAGGAAGGCATGTATAGACTTATCAAGATGGGAATATCATCTTCTTCTTCAGTTGTTAAGAAAATATTCATCCTCCTGCTATCTTGATACAAGATGTTGGTTCCTAGAATTCCAAAATTTCACACCGTGTACCTTATATTCTTCTCTAGAAGCAATTTCTCCATGTCCCCCTTCATTGATATGGTTGCAGAAGACTAATTATTTTGAATTCTACCTCCCAACTGCTACTATAAACCCATGTTTGGCAACATTCCAAATGAATTCAGAATATCTACCACCAAAATCATCCCTAAAAATTTCTTGTCTAGAAATTTGGCGAGAGCCACCTGTGCATCTTTGACCTTCCCTACAAGTGGGACCTATTTTGACTCTTAAGGACTAACAAGAGCCACATGGAGGAGTCATGGTGACTTTGAGAGCCTTGAAGACCTTTATAGGCATTAGATTTTTAGAGCCACCGAAATCTATTATGTAGTTGTTCAATACATATTCTCCAATAAGAAGGGAGACATGGAAAGGTTCAACCTTATCAGTATTTTATGAACTCAAAGAAAGCATGTTTTATGAGAGAGGTGTAGGTGGGTTTGGTAGTATTCCTTTATAACTATAAGCTACATCATTCGGTGTTGAACTACCACTTCTGATGTATTGAACAAACATCTCAAATTGTTCAGGGTGAGTCTACAGATATTCAGTTTTAGTAATCTACACCTTAGATCTATTCACATATTCTACGAAGTCAAAGGGAGCCTATGTGGACAAGGGAGATGAAAGGACTGATTTTGGAGTTGGGGTAGGTTTGGAAGAAGGGTTTGATACTTAGGGAATGGAGGGTATTTTGAACAGCACACTAGGAACTTTTGAAGCGCTAGTTTTTACAGGAGAAGATTTAGATTTAGAATTAGAAGAGGCATTAGAAGACTTACTTGGAATTTTGAGATCCTTCTCACTTTTTATAGGATCATGCTTCAACAATGCAAACTCCATAGAGGGTGTGAATGGATATCCCCAACTGATTATTTTGTTTTGTGGAGTCTCCATAGGAGGATCTTCAGTCTTCTTTTTCTTTGCAGCAGTGGAGGGAGATGTTCCTTTCTCATACTGAGAATGAGTGAATACCACACATGAGAAATTAGGTGCATCCTCTTCGTCTTCTTCATCACCTCCAGAATACTCACAAATCTGATTTTTGTATCATTTTCAAGCTCATAAAATTCCAAGAGATCATCACCTTCACTTTCTTATTCAAGATCTACTTCACTTTCATGAATCTTGCAATTTGTGTTCATGGGTGGGGCCTCCAAGGCAAGCCTTCAGGGTGCTCATGTGTTTTGATTTTTTTTTTTCTTTGAGAAGATACTTGTTCAGAAAATTCCCTCTTCAACGATGCCATCTCATTCACCAATTTTTGTAGCAATGGATATGTTCTCTCATCTCTAGGATGTTGGGCCTTGCCCTTTGATGGAGTCTTGATCTTTCCAGAGAGGATGAGATTGTCATCAAGTTGAATGACCATCCTTTGTGCTTCTACAATTTTCCTTGGTTGAACTCTTTGTAGGAAAAATCGTAACTCCGGTGATTGAGCATTGATGAAGAATCTCTTGACATTGTTTTTAGATGGCGAATCCTCCTCCATTATCCTGTGAAGAAACCATTCGAAATGAGCCACGAAGTCTCTCATAGTTTCACCTTCTCCTTTTTTCATTTGAGCCAACTGCACCAAGAGGTCCTGACAATCTTTAGTTGATTTAAATCTTTCTTTGAAGGTAGTCTTGATGTTGTTCCAACCATTGATGGATCGGGCATGCAGGAAGTAGAAAAATTCTACTACTTTTTCTTGGAGGGAATTCATGAACAGTATTATAGCAACATCTTCATGTTGGACACCAAGAATTCTGCATGAGGTCATGAAATCAATGATGTGTTCTTCAGGGTGTTGTGTGTTATCACCTTTGAAATTTTTAAAGTTCTTACGAGAACTCATTGGTAGATTGTGAAGAGGGGTTCAAGAGCAAGCAGGAATGTATTCCTTCCCCATCAAATAATGGGTTGGTGTCTTTTTGCTTCATCTTATTTTATCATTTATGATTCTGCTTTAGCTCTTGATTCTATGAATTCTTCTTCCTCTGGGAACTCAATGTTCAACAGCAGTTGAGAAATGGGGGAATTTGAAGGGGGAGTAGCCATGGGAGTTTGGATAGGATTTCCAGGTGAGCTTCTTGAAGACCTGAATAGGGATTAGGATTGAGAAAAATAGTAGGGGTTGTCTCTAACTCATTCTTGCTGATTTTGTAAAGCCTTGAAAGTGGGGCCAACAATTCCTCTTGATCTATTCAACCTAGTGTATTTGCTTTTAGCCAACTTTTGGCATTTATTACAGTGATAATATGAAAGGAAACTATGGAATATGAAAGGTCACATGCAGAAATTGACACTGTATCAATATATTTTCATGAACTCTTTTTTTTGTTGTTTTTTTAATTTTTTTTTTTTGAATTTTTGGACCTTGCGGTCGTATTTTGGGTGTAGATACTGCTAAATCTGCCCCACAATGGATGCCAAAAAATGTTGGTGAGAAAATTTGTTAAGGGAGAAAATTGTGGATTTCTTGCCAACGCTCTAGGAATCTAAGTTCCTCTACTTAACCGGTGCAGCTATCATATATGCATGCACGAGTAAAGGTGGATTTATGCGGTGGCCTTTTGACTAGGGATCCAATATGGGCACTGCACTGACCCTGCAGTAAAGCTAACAATTTCTTTCTAGAGAGGAATTTGTTTATAAAGTAAGAAAGGGGAGTGATAAATGAGAGAGGAGAACTAAGGTTGCAGGTAGAAAATTAGATTCCTGCACACACTAGTTAGAAATGTCAACACATGCATTTATGAGAAGAAACAACTCTACAAATAGTAATAAGACCAATTAGAATTTATGAGCACAAAGTATCAATAAATCTCTCAATCAAAAAAGGTTGAAAACTCCTTATTCTTGAATTGATTGCCTAAACAAAAGTTACACATAGTGTGGGAATGGAGGAAAACTAGTGAGGGGGGAAAATGTAAGAAAATGACTATCTCTTTTGTTCTATCAAAGTACAATACACTCTTGAGTTTACAAAATCAATCACCAAACCTTTGAAATGGGAATGGATTTACAATTTATAGGAAGATAAATGACTCTTCACATACTCCCCAATGACTCTCTGTATGTCTCGACGTGACTTAAGATTCTTCACCTTCCTAGGAACACATTAGGTCCCTTTTTATAATATAAACGTAACTTATTACATTAGAAACATAAAAACATATGAAAAAGTGCAACCCCAATGCAAGATTAGAACATTGAGAAGAGAGAAAGTTGGGGGAAAGGAAGAGAAAAGAGAGAAGAAGAAGAGGAGATGCCCTTCCTGATGAAGTTCGTTGATCCTTGTCGATGGAAAGTTCCAAATATAGTAAACTTTGAATCTTCAAACTCCTTGCACCTTGAGAAAATTCTCTAGATGGTTCCAAGACACCTTGGGTTGAGTGTTTAAGAACACTATTTAATGATTTTGTTGATGACCATGGACATGAATCATGAAGATTCTTTAATAAGAGATAGGAACTCAAAACTAACCCTGTCAAGTTGAATGAATTGTTCTACCAATGACCGCAACTTCCACCCTGCACATGATATACGTATGACCAGAATCATAAAGTGAGTGTCAAAAGACAATGTTGAGTTCCCTGGGATGGACCTCGAATGCCCTCTAAAAAAT
Source organism: Taxus chinensis (assembly GCA_019776745.2). NCBI lineage: Eukaryota > Viridiplantae > Streptophyta > Pinopsida > Cupressales > Taxaceae > Taxus > Taxus chinensis. Next base: position 161,629,347 of record CM034152.1, on the reverse strand, counting down.
TCCAATAGATGATTTTGAATGATGATGTTCCCCTGAATGATTATCTTTCTATGCCCCATTATACCAAAACTGCCCTTTGAGTGTAACCTACTATTAATAGTAAGTGCCCAGATGGAAGACTTACTATTTTTGGTGATAGGTGATTTTTACCTCTTCTTGACCATCCTTTTGTGATGAACTCCCTCTTTCACTCTTGCGCACACTGCCTTCACCTAGACCACTTCTTGAGGTGACTTACTATTTTTAGTAAACACCCATATAGGGGGCTTACTATTTCTAGTAACTATTCATTTTCACTATTTTCTACTCCAAACAATCATTCTGGCTTCTTGGTAATCTTAAGTGCGCACTGCCTTCTCCATAGCCACTTTTGATGGTGACTTCCCAAACATAACAAGTATGTATATGAAAACTTACTATTTTTAGACAATGGACTTCCAGTGCTTGGTTTGTGATGGAACATATTTTTTCAAACTCGGCTAGTCATCACAATCATGTCCTCCTAATTTCACTTGATTTCGTCCATTAGAATGCTTGGAAATAAAATTTAAAAATTTCCCCTGCATTGGTTTCAAGAATGGAGCTGCCATGGCGGCCATTAATGGAGCTCAAAATTTACAGGTCTAGTTTTTTTCTCCAATCTTGATGAAATAAAATCCTTTTCAATAGGTTTTTCATTTGGATTTCATGTGCAAGTTTTTAACTTGTTTCCATTGCCGGATTGATGGGAAATCAAGCTTTTTTCTCTGTTGGGCCAGAAAGAGGATTTCTTTGTTGTGAATGTTTTATGCCATAGGATGAGGGTCTAAAGTTGTATTTCTAATGGTTTTTTATAGAGGAATGAACATCAAAATATGGTTTGTCAATCCATGAATCCATTTGCAAGATATCTTCAAAATTCTATTTTGTGGCAATGGAGATTTCCACTGTTATTCTTCTCCTTCGTTTGTTCAATATTTCTCATAGGACCTATGTATTACCATGGGGTAGAGTATTTAATTTTTTTGGTGAATTTGGTTTGATCTTTGGCAATGGAGTGGTGGTGAGAAGTTGCTAAGAAATTTAAGAGCAAGTTGTGTAAGGAGGAGTTAGATGCTAGAAGTTAGAAGCGGGAGGCATATTTGAAAATTTTCAAATTTTCGAAGACATGGGAAGAGGCATATTTTCATGTCCTTTATTTACCTCACCTCAAAGGGATGTGAGGGACATCAATTTTCACAATGCGCCTCAGCTTGACACATGGCGGAGATTTAATGGCAGGGGATTAAGGCTAAAAAATAACTTTAAAGCATTCGAAGGGCTGAGAAGCGGACGCATGAGGAACCTTGAGGCATCATGAGGGATGGGAAACTATTTTTATCCATGATGTCCCTCACCTCAAAGGAACATGAGGGATATAAGATTACACTGCGCGCTAGAAGCCGCCACTTGTCACGATTTGAGCGAGCGAGAGAATGAGCTCGACAAACACCTAGGAGCTGAACTAGCGATCTAAGGGGTAACATGAGGTTCCTGAAGGCATATGGGAGCTAGGTGAATTTTATTGACCATGATGTGCCTGATCTTGAGGGAAGTAACGGACAAAAAATTGTGTCAAGCTCCTATAGCTGACATGTGTCTTCATCAAAATTTGTCTAACTCCTGAACTCGCTCCAAGAGGGAAACTTAAAACAACGATAAATTGAGCTCCCAATGGACATTTTTGAGAAATTTTATATGATATTGAATGGAAATGGAATTATAAATCTAATGGTGGGGATTTCAGGTCTTGATTTTTCTATTTGATCCTTAAATAAGTGGATTTTTTATCTGGTACTTCATTTGTGCATGAGAAAAATTGCTTGCAAACTCATTATGCCAAAGTGTTGTGAAAAAATTAATTTCACCATCTTGCAAGGCTTGGAATTCCCTCAAAGATGTTTTTTTCTCCTAACTCCATCCGAAGCTCCTAGAATCACCTTCGGAAGCTCAACAGTTGTTTTGGCCTGTGAACCCTAATTTTGGTGAAACTACCCCAACTTCTTTGAGTCTTTCCTGAATCTTTCTAAATCACTTCCATGATGTCACAACGCATTTTAATCACTTGCGTTTCTGGTTTTTCTTTTCTTTTTATACTCCATGGGGTTTCTCCAATCCTAGGAAGGCCAGTGATAACCCTTCCCACAGCTTCCTGAAGCTTGCAATTTTCAATGAACTCTTAAAATCACCTAGGGGGAATGAATGAAATTTCCTAAATCACCTAAGGGGGATGAGCTAACATCAATTAGGAGGTCACTTGGACTAACTCGGTAGACTCGGGGTGTCTTAGAAGTGTAAAAATTGAAAAAATTAACACAAGGGTATAATTGTCATGCTTGTAAATTGTCAATTTCCTTATTACACATTTGCATGACAACACAATGACAGAGGAGAAGAAGGAACAAGGGTAGACTCATACATTCCATCATGCAATGAAGATAGAAGAGAGAGAGAGGGACCGAGTGATATGGTCTTAATATCTTCATCTATTTTCTTATTGAAGGACTTAACTTCTTCCCCACAATATGTGAACTCATCGAGGTCAAAAGAGAATCCTTGCTCAAGGTCCTCTAGAAGGATGTCATCATGTATCCTCATGAATTCTCTGATTGCTTCTTTATTCTAAAATAAATCAATCAGTATGGTTTTTTGTTGGTCGATGATAGTAGGTTGATTAGAAGAAAGAGGTCCAACACATTTGGAAGATCTAGAAGATGTTTGATGATGTAGATGACGGGAAGGTTTGACCTTATTACTCCCACAAAGGTATTTTATAGTGATTTTAAAATATATATTAGCACATTGTTTCTTATTAATTATTCGATGTGGATGCAAACATTGGTTTGTAGAAGAGAGACAAAGGTATGGTAAGATATGGTTGAAAGGGATCAATGGCCAAAGAAGGGTTAGATCTTGATCGATAGAAGAAGATGACAAACGAGACAAAGTAGATTTGGATTTATATGTTTCCCGAGTAGAAGAAGATGTAGATTTGGAATTGGTTGGTATAGGTTCTCCTAAAAGATGAAATAGTGAGGGTAGAAAAAGAGGATTGCATAAGAAATCACTACATTGCAACATAGGATTTGACTTAGATGATGGATTAGAAGAATTTTTAATCACATCGATCCTTAAAGGAGGAATATTCTGTTGAGGTGATTGACAAAGGGGGTCCTGCAAATAATGTGAGAAACATGAATTAGGAGTCAAATTAGAGGAATATGAATAATAGCTTGGATCAAAATCATCAAAAGATTAAGAAGAATCAGAAGAATAGTTTGGATCAGAAGCATCAAAACCATACCACCGATTATGAGATGAAGGTGGGGAAAGGGGTGGATGAACAACTTCTTTAGAATGAAGAACCAAACGAGGTTTAGTCTTGATGGGAATATTTTCATGTGAATTCCTAAACCTAAGTTCCCTATTGTTGTAAGTGTGAGGAATAATGTGATAGTCATTCATGGTTGGAATCTTTAGGCCCACATGTCTAGATCATGTTTGATATTTCCCCTTCAAAGAAGGGGTCTAAGTCAATACGAAGGAATGGACAAGGATTTGATCTTGTAGATGTAATTTTTATGATAGGAGTTATGATGGTAAATTTTTGTGAAGTTTTTGATAGATGTGGTCAAATACGATAATGAACTTAGGCAAACACAAAAAATGCAACAAACCACAAATGTCCCTAGAAACAAAAAACAATAAAGAAAGTCCGAAGGAAAATAATATAACTAACAGACCACAAAATCTAAGGATAAAAAGGATTTTCCTTAGAAAAACATGTTTACAAGACAAACGATCACAAGGAATAATCATGAAATTTCAACAAACCAATCCAATCTATAAGGAAATACTCCCTATGCAAATGTTTTATTTTCAATGGTAGTTCGACGTAAGATGATCAACTCAACGTCAAAACTTAAGTCAAGTTTAAGATAAACAAGGTGTAAGTATTCAAAAGGTGTTGATGTGACTTCCAATCAAATTATACTATAAATCATTTAAATACAAACAAGGACTAAATCCCAAAAATTGGAAGTTACAAGTGCGAGCAATGCAACAATACCACTTGGATATGTCAACCAACCATTTTGGAAAAGAAATATATTAGTATCAAAATAGTATTTATACGACACTAACAAAGTTACAATAACACATTTCAAGTTTTGAGGTAATGTTTGAAAATAAACAAGGCCAAAGCATACCAGGGATTTTTTAAGTTCCGAGCAGTGTAATGGTACAATCTAGACACTTACATCAAGTTTACGAGAAACAAGACAGAAGTATCAAAATTATCTCAAGGTGATGCAAGCAACGTAACACTTCAAATGAAGGTCAATGATGAATCAATCCTAACTATGATGAAGATCTTGAGGTGGGTATCAAGATCAAATGGTTATCAAGATGAGAAAACGTACCAACACACTTTCAACGTTTACCATCCAATATCAAGAAAGGATGAATGTAAATGGGTGCAAAAGTGGTGGACACAATCAATCAATAACAAACATATGTTGCACTTCTTTTGATCTAAAATATCAACAAGAAAGCAAAGGATTACATCAAGTGGGGTTAAAAAATACTTGGCTTCACTTTGAAAAAATTTCACCTTGCCTTATGGCAAGTGAAAAACTAATACAAAGTAATACTTCACAAATTTTGTGATGAATGACACTTGGCTCAAAATTCAATGGACTCTCCCCTTGTTTGACTAACAAGGTTTTGACTCTATAAACATTTTTCCTTCGTAAAATATCTTTAAAACATGATTGGTTTTGAGTCGATCAAGTTATCTCCAAGACGAAATGGCTTCCTAATTGGTTCTCTCAACTAGGTATCACAAAGTACATATACAAGCATGGTTTTCCAAGGAAGTTACAGTGACTAAACCTTGAAGTATCTTGAATTTACTTTACCCCCTTCAATACAGAGCAATGAATGCATTCAATTATATCTCACTAGGGTCGCATGAAGATAATTTTGACACTAAATCTCACAAATGTATACTAAACAAGTAGGTAAATGGAGAGCTTCCCATTTCGTCCATAAGGTTTCCTCTTATGTGGATTACTTTGGGGTTCCTAGGGAATCCTCACAGGTGTTACGGCTTATGCCAAGGCACTTCCCCTAGTTTTAAGTGGACGATTTGTAGCTCTTAACCAAACCTACAAATACAAAATGTGGTGTTTTTTAAACTTTTAATTTAGTGTGGATTGGTTGTACACCATTTTGAAACCTGCATTAAACTGTATTATTATTGTTTAGATCTTGATTATTTGACTAATGAATTAGTTCTTGCACGTGAAAGATTAGTAGTTCTCCAAAAATATCAAGTTATCATAAAAGAATATTTAAGTGTTGTTTTTTATTCTCAATATCACCTAAAAGGTGCGAGGGAAGAGCATACACATAACAAAAACCCAAATATAACGTAAAATGGAGAATATTTACGAAATTAAAGTGCAAGGGAATTTATTTAAACCAAATTATTGTTCATTCCCTTAACCATGAACTTTAATGAAGTGTTTGAAAGCTTGAAAAAGGCCTAGAGTTGTTTCTAATTCCCAAGATCACCTAGAAGGTGCGAGGGAAGAGCATACACAACTCTATCCTAGAAAATGAAAATAAGAAATTCATTAAACTCATTCAAAAAAGTTAGGAAAAAAAATGAATCAATATATCCTGAAAACAATAGTTAGATTCAAAAAATTGCAAGATGTTAGGAGTAACATAGATAAAAAAATTTACAAACTTGGGAAAAGAGTACCCAAACTTCAATTGATCACACTTGTGTGGACCTTACAACACCTGCATGCCCCTAACAGTGAATGTGTAGGCATGACATTATAAATGCGGCTATGATAAAAAGATAAAGACAACGACACATAAATGCGGCCAGAGTGATGGAAACGTGGACCTGGAAGCATATACACGGATCTATCAAGGAAAAAGAACCCAGAGACATATAATGATGCACATGCAGCCAAAGAAGCACCTGCGTGGTATTACAAGCATATGCACAGGTTTTGACAGAGAAACACAAAGGGTAAAATAAAAATGTAACACATGCACTAACAATGAGACACATGCACGACACATGAGACAGATACGCAGACACATATGCAGCAACATGTCCCTCTCAACAGATACATGGCACTAATAATGGTATCGTGATCTTGCCTAACACATGTGTGTGTACCTAGAATGACATCAAAAATATGGCAGATTGACGTAAGCAACCTCAAAAAGGTCAAATTTTTGCTATGTTATCCCAAAATTGACAACAACCCATCAAAATTAAACCCATAAGAACGAATCAACACATGTAAAGTTAGTAAAATACCTTAAGGAATTAAAAATATTTCATATGTGTATATTAAGGGTTAGCCAAAATTGAAATAACTATAAAAACTTAAAATTGACTTCAAGGGACTAAGGATCCGTCCCACCGGGTGTGCCAAATGTGCTCATATAGAATTTTTACTTGCTAAAACAAAGCTAACACCTAGTAACTTCTAAGAAATCAATCAAACCTACTATAGAACAATCAAGATAATAGCTTATGAGACACAACTTCTTTAATGCATGAACAATCTCAAATCAAACGCTAAGCTATTTCTTACTCTCTAGATTGCTAATCTAACAAATGAACCTATTTATATCACTTTAGCAATCAAAATGGAGTGGTTTCCTCAAGGTTTGAAGATGAGACCTCACCAAAACATGGCTACAAGGCCATTTTCGGATCTTCCCATGCTCTTTAATGTGAGAGAATGGATGTAAGATGGAGAAGTTATTTCCTTCAATGGAGAATGGCTCAAGATTGAAATACCTATAGTTTATCCTAGGGAAAATAAGGTGTAAGAAGAAAGGTAAGGAGGAGGGTTTGTTATATAGCTTGTCAATTTTGGAAAGGCTTGCAAATTGATGAATGTGGGATAAACCCCAAAGAGTAAATACAAAGGCCGTGTATGTTTAATAAAGTGTGTGCACTTTGTGGGAGTTTTAAGGGGGTTTAATTAATCAAAGGTGATTAATTAATAGAAGGGGCATGCCTTTAAAGGCTTATTAGAAAAAAATTAGTATGATTTGGGAGATTTAAGAGAGGAAATTAGTTCAATAAATGGTGATTTATATATTTTGATTAGTGGTATTAATTAATTAAGGATAATTAATTAACCTAGGTAAAAGCGAACATCAATTAACGAAATATCGTTAATTGACATCCTAAATGATAAGAGGGATAATTAATTACTGAAATGTAATTAATTAATGATGATAGAGAGATAATGGTGGTTCATTGACAAAGTGTCATCAATTTACGAGAAAGAGGATAGTTAGTGTAATTTAAGTATTAAAATTGCTTGACCGAATTTTAGGTGTCTACATTATCATGTATCTCAATATTTCCACTGATGTTGGCTAGGTTTTTTAAATTAGTGTTCTTTCCTCTGCATTCCTTTCAAATCTTGGTTTGACTTTTAACTTCCATAGTTCCCCGATGTTGTACATGTGTATTACATCAGTATGACCTCCTTCCACGACCCTTATGATTTTTACTCCGAAAGTGTTTCTTATAATGGGATTAAGCTTTGGGGTCTCTAGCATGTGTCAGTAGATTGACGACTTGCACTTTGTCGTACTTTGATGTCTGTTCGGAGTGGATTTGGACCTGTCAACACTAAAATTTTCCTCCATAATTTCTATTCCATTAATGTATGTATTATGAATAGGGTTAACATAGTTAGTAGTATCGTCCACTAGAAGATAACGACGCTGCCAATAAAGTAAAGTACACAAGGTAATAGTCAAAGTACATTAGGGAATATTGTGAAATTGATAGTCAATGGTAAAAAGTAAATATTTTTTGTAAGTGGTCATGGTAATGTTAAAATGTAAAAAAGTTAGGATAAGTGGATAAATAAGGTCTACATGGTTAGGAATTAGAAATATTATATTTGTAATAATGACAAGGAGTGATGTCATAAATATTTTGTATATTTTATTTTTAAAGTTTATAAAGGTGGAACCCATGTGAAATGATAAAGTTTATCTTATCTTAAAGGATAAGCCTACATGTAAGATAAGAGTTGAGGTATAAAATATGATTGGCTAGAAGAGATTTCCTATCATATCTTAGAGATAGGGTGGATAAGCCAGAAAGTGCTATAAATAGATATATCACCCCCATTTAGTAGAGAATAAAGTTGTAATAATTATTATATGAATAAAGGATTCATTGTGAAGGTGGGTTAAGGAAGCCATCAAAAGGTGTAATTGTGAAGTTTCTCCCATAATTATTGTTGAAGGTTGAGTGGAGTTGGTAACACTCAGAGTAATTCATGGGTGAGATTGTAACAATATCATGTTAATAATATAATTTATAGTTGTATTTCAGATATGTTATCATTCACTTATATCATTGTCTGTGGTATTCTTGTGTTATGTCTGTTATTGTGTTTCTAGATTACTACCACCAAACCAAAAGTTGTGCATTACTAAAATAATTATAACATGAGGAGTTCAGTTAGTGGAATATTATCACAGTGTTAGATTGGTGTTGACAGACTGTCCGTCCATCCACCTCATTTCACATTTTTTTAATTTTTTATGCATTCAACTTTAAACCTGAAAATGTTTTATCTTCCCATCTGTCCATCCATAAGAGAAAAAATATTCGAGGAAGCAAGAGAAATGGGTGCACACGGGTATAGATCCTCCCATGAATGGATTCGCTCGATATGCAAAGATCATTGAGAAGGGCGTATCTGAGACCATGATGAATGGATTCAGTATGGATGTTGTGCCCATGTACGTGGCCTTGGTTAAGTAATTTTTCATGTTTGACAAATGGTTTGCATCAATGCCTACTTCCATGTAGCCCAATAGGTTCTTCGTTAATTGTGTCTCTTCCCATAGCGCCATTAGCAACATCGCCAAGAAACTCATCCATGGATATCCATAGAAGACCATCTTTGAATCCATTCCCAAATCCATCCTCAACTTTGATATTTATTACCAATATCATCTTGCAACTCTCTTCTACCGTAATATGAGAAAGCTCAAGTACATCACCAAGTTTCATCCCTATGATCTGTTCTTCGAGTCTGATGTGACGTAGGGGAAGCTACCCAACTACGTGGTTATAGAGTAATGATATTTTGATCCCAGGATCCTCTTAGGAAATGACAACCACCCCTCACACGATGTTTCCAAAGGACAAAAATTTGTGAAGGAGGTTTACGAGATGATGAGATCGAGTCCCCAGTGGAATAAGTTGGTCTTTATTATTACGTATGACGAGCATGGAGATTTCTGTGACCACACTTTATGTTTTCTTCACACAAATTCCTTAAAGTTTTATGAAATATTTATCATGTCTTCCATATATTCATATTTTCAATAATCTTCCCTCTTTTCTTTGGACATATATAAATTTATGCTAATATTGATTGCCACATATACATGCACAATGAAATTTGTAAAGATGCGGGATTTTGGATGTGGCTATTGTTGTGCTAAATTCAAATTATCATTAATCATGTAATTATTTCATATCACTAATTGCTAAAATTAAAATACACACTAAGATTCATTACCACAACAACAACAACTAGTAATGCCCTGAATAAGATACAACCCTTCAAATATTTGGCCATGGTAGAAAAATTCTTGACACAAAACAAGTATGAAAGAAAGAAGGCTCTAGCAATGGACTGAGATTGAAGTGCGTTCAAGATAAAAAAACAGTTGTTCTAGTTGAGTGGTGGCGGGGGGATTTGACACAAGTCAGAAGCGTTAACAGGCGAGATGAAGTGCAGAGTAGGATGTCGATTATGGAAAAATCAGATCCATTCAAAATTTTATCCACACCAAGCAAAATTTATATAAAACAATTAGCTCATTATTTAGTTTTGGATTAGATGTAAGAATGTACCAATACAATATCGAGTGGTTTGGGAGAATCATGTCCCGTGTTCGAACCCATCGCTAGGCTAGTTATTTCCTTTGCCCCTTAATCTGATTTCCAGGGTGATGCCATGATGGAAACAATGCACTTACATGTGTACTGCATGTGTCTGAGCAATATCGTTGTGTCATCTGCCACATCTTCTCCATCCTTGCTGAAATAATCGATCAAAGTCTGAAACTTCTTATCCCATCCAATAGTTGAGTCGTCCATTGAAAATACCCATACTTATTTAGGAGAGGAAATTAATTGTTTATTTGGCATGTGCGTAGATAGGGGAGAATCTAAAACATTTGGAATGTGAATGCAGGGAAAAAACTGAAAGTGAGCGAAAATTTGAACTAGACCATAATATTGATGAGTGAATCACGGGAACTCAGTGCTAAGAAGACATCGGCTATTAACAACATGGCTCCATTGATTATGTTTCACACTTTTGTTTGAAACTCCAACATATGAGGATCGCGATATTTTTTAAAGGGATGATGGTTTTTGGGAAGTATTTGATTTTAGGTTAATATTTTTGTATATAAAACTAGGCAATATATATGCGTGGTAAGTGAATTTTATAGAAAAAAATAGATTTTTTTAATAAAATTATTAATTAGTAGAAAAATGTCACAAATATTTGTAAAAAAATTGTAAATTTTTTAATATAATAATTACACCAAAAGACATTGTTATAGTTGGGCATGGGTAGGGGGATCTGACACAAGTCAGAAGCATCCAAGGTCGAGATGCTATGAAAGAGGACATAGATTATGCATAAATCAGAACCATTGAGCCATAACCGACTGTCACCAAGTTCAATATACCCTAACACTCACACTATTGAAGAAACCCTAGAATGAAGAAAACATAGGATAAAAAATAGTGCAACTACCAATAAGATACTTGCATAAAACTCCAGAAGAGGAAGCGCCTGCCGAGGACAAGAATCAGAGTCGCATTGCAGGAGAGGGATGTAAAAAAGAAAGTAGGAGAAAAATTAAACCTTCTCAAAATATTAAAGTGTTCTAGACACATCCTCTCATGGTGGTTCATCTTCAATTTACATGCCTCTCCCTTCTTCATAGTCTAGTGCAATACTTCTCTAATTCTTCGAAAGAACTTTTACATTCTCAAGATAGATGTTTTCTTGACATTTCAACAGTCACGCTGACAAATATGGTTACAAAATAAATTCATACCCTACGTTCTTACCATGCTTGAGAGGAGGCATCGAAAGATCAAAGTTTCAGTGTAAATATTTGTCCTCAAGTGCCATAGTAATGTGATATAATGGCAACCGACAAGTTGTTGAAACCCCGGAGTGACGGTGCCGTAGTTTTCTCATGCTCACAAGATGGTTAGATTTAGCTCATTTAGGATTTTTAGATAAAATACATCCAAATTTTCTTTTATACCCTTGTTGATTTGTAGTTATTTTTATTTCTCTTTACACAATTCTCGTATGTATTGAACTTAGCAGTTGCATTTGTTCAGATACGTCAAATCTAAATCCTAGTGAGTCAAACCCTGAATTGGATATGGAAATTTTCTTTCTAATAAACTCTATTGACTACATGGTTACATCATGGAGGAGGCTCGTGACCACCCAATACCATGTTTTCACATTCACCCGTTTATTACGGACAAGAATCATAAGTTTATATCATAGATAGTTGTTTGCACATTTCTTTCTTTACTACATTTACTCAACATTACAATTGGAAGGGGGGAAAAAGGAGAAATCATTGTGGTTTAGTTTTGAATGAGTAACCTATTAGATTTCCCAAATTTTCTATTTTAACTCTTTAATCCCAACTTGCACTCACATGAATGGTGCAAGTGAGATGAAGAAAATAATTTAAAGTACATATTAAAAATATTTTTTGGTAAGAACGATTTCAACCATGAAATAGGTGTGGGACATGTGGGTATTTAATTACCACCTTATTTCTAAATTTTCATTCATGTCTTTGTCTTATCTAATATATTGAACACCATCCAATTGCAATCCTTTACTCCGATTCTTTTTGATAAATTAATCCATCAGGACAATTGATGAGGGAACTCTAAATCATTACCCGTATTGCTAGAGAGAAACCCTAATGTCAAATGTGTATGAAATCACGAGCTTTTCACACCATATATGGTCAACATCTCTCTGTTTCTAAATTATCCTTTCAGGAATGCATGTGAATTACCATTACATATGTGTGTGTTCTAACTACCCATAAAACATGTTAGGAAAAATATTGTTTACTATGGGAGTTTACTGTATGGTAAACTTGTATGTTAGTAATTAGTTATATTATTGTTATATAAACAATAATATATTATTGGAGTTGTTTTACCAACTCGTATGATTTGAGTTGTGTATTTTTACGTGAGTAACAATCACAACTAAATAGGATTATTGTTAGAGCAACTTCCTAGTTTATAGGGGTTGCATATTCCTATATATTTGTAATCTATTCATATGAAGATATATGGAGAAATAATATAATTATTCTGTGTGTTTTTCCTGTGCAAGTCTGATCCAAAACTTATATTTGGTATCAGAGCATGGAATACTAAGAATCAGTAGGGGCAATTATTCAAGTCTTTTTCCCCGGTATATGAGAGTCTTTAGAGTTCTATTCGCGTGAGGAGCCGAGAAACGTTCAAATGGGAGTCCTGAGATTTTGAGATTAATTGAATATGTTTCCTATTGTTTAAGGTGTATGAAAGGTCAACAAACCTGAGCATGTTGAAAGCCAATGATCCTGGACAGAAGATTGTTTTGTTATGGCGAAATACTTATAAGAGAGGCAAAGAAATATATCCATAAAAAAAGTGGCCACATCGATTCTGCCTATTCTGACGTCTTCATCCATAAGCACGTCCATCTATTTCCTGCAAGTCTTTCCTTCCTAGGAGATGCAAATATTTTTTGAAGTGTGGTTGTGAACTTGTCTTTTCTGAAGGTGTAGTCAACATATATTGGAGAAAAAAAAAAGTGTTTGATATCTGTGCAATATTATGATTCTCTTAATTTGTAATACGGTCATTGGCTTGCAACAAGATTATATTTATTGGTCCTCTCTGACATAATTCAACACCTAGTATGTGTCTGTGCATGTAGTTATCCAGATCTACCCTCTCGGGAGTCTTCAAATAGCTAATCATCTTGTCAGGCAGAAAAATATTTCACCTCATACACGGAAGAGGCTTCCTCTTACATCAACACGCGGTTTAAACGTTTGAACACAAAGAGTTTGCAGAGATCCTTTTTGGAGACTACGAAGCTTCATTTACAGATTTCCACATTCCATCTAACCTTGGCGTGCTCATATGACTCTTCGTGTCCATTTGAAGGTCGTTTAGAACAGTAAGTCATTATTTATGATGTGTCAATTTTGTTTAGTGTTCAAATATTTGTTATAGTTCCTTCCATTACTTAGTCAATGATACTCGAGAAAGATAAGAGGAAGTCACATTAATTTGTGTCTATTATCCTCCTAAATAGAGTCTAGGTTGTCAAAAATATATTGTCATTATCTTGAGTCGTTTTAGTTTGAGGCTCGAGTTTCCAAAAATGTATTTAGATTTGTAATTAATTTTATTACAAATCTACTTGATAAAGGATGTAAGTGTCAAGTCATTATTGTTGTCAAAATTGGTTATTTTTATTGTCCATGTCTGAATAGTATTTTGTGAATACTTAATCCGTAATCAAGTCCGTATATTAGTGATGTGTAATACATCATCCATCAATTTTTTTAGATTTTGTATGTCTTTAGTTATTAAGTCATTTTCATATAAAAAGTAATCCCATTTTATTAATTTTTAGTCGAGTTGTGTCTTCTTGTCCAATTCAAAAGTGTTGTTTTTAAATTTGTAAATTGTCCTCAAAATTTTTACCTCACAAACGTATTTTCGGTGTTACCCAATGTCCGAAAAAATAAAGAGTTTCAAATTGTGGGAGGGAAGATATAATAAACAATGTGGAAACAATTGAGCTTCATATCCAAATACAGCTAAGTTAGCAACATGTTACTGGAGGAAGGAGGCAACAGAGGATGGAGGTCAGACAACGACCTCTCCTCAGTCACCAACAACGAGGACGCACAAAGCTGTGGTGGCATATATAGTGTGAGTATATGCTTTTCAGTGTGGTTTCATGCACTTCAATTTTTACAGTTTGGAGTTTTCAATAAGTGGAAATTTCACATTGAGGGGGGAACATGATCGACATGATCCAATGTTCCATTTCCATTTTTTCAGTTGTGTATATGTGATTATTCCTACATAAATTTCCCAATTTAAAAACTTAGTGCAGAACAAATAGCACAATGAAATGCAACATCATGAGTCTTGATGAGATAGAAAAGTCAGATGTGATCCTTTTCGTACCTAGATTTGTGGTTAGCCTCCTGAAAACCATTGAAGGATGTTCATATGTGTTCTTGCTTGATTTCACACACTGCTAGGTGAGATGTGTTCCCTAGAGTGACTAGTTGATAAATAGATTATTCTTGAGCGTGTTCCCATCCTCGTCGGTTAGATGTGTTCTCGACAATGCATTGTCAACAAGAAGTTGATGTGTTCCTTCTTCTACCTTCAGTTCGAGTGTGTGCCAAGATCATGATCGCGTAGAGTTGGCAAGTTGCGGATGAAGTGTGAAATTTCTATTACTACTATGTAAACATTAAGGGAGGGAATGTTAGGAAAATAATTTTTATTATGGGAGTTTACTGTATGGTAAACTTGTATGTTAGTAATTAGTTATATTATTGTTATATAAACAATAATATATTATTGGAGTTATTTTAACAACTCGCATGATTTGAGTTGTATATTGTTACGTGAGTAATAATCATAACTAAATAGGATTATTGTTAGAGAAACTTCCTAGTTTATAGGAGTTGCATATTCCTATATATTTGTAATCTATTCGAATGAAGATATATGGAGAAATAATATAATTATTCTGTGTGTTTTTCCTGTGCAAGTATAATCCAAAACTTATATTAAAGGCCTAAAATTGTAAACAAATATTCACCTCAGCATTATTGATCAACCACTCTTTACTTTTTCAAATATCTCCATAATACATTGCCTTAATGAATACACAATTGGTCCTTACCCCTTCAAAATATTCAAAAGTATGTCATGTGGTTGTAGTAAACTAGAGTTTCACAATAGTTCCCCTAACCGCTCTTCCCAGTATGAGCGCATGCCTATAGATTTAGAATACAACATGTACCATATAATCTCAGCTTCATCTCTCGCTTTCGGTCCTCCTTCACATCCCCATCGTAAATAAGCTTTTCATGGTGCCCATATCGCGACCAATTACTGCTCTTGTTTTCCCTCATTTATTTTTCTTTGCATAAACCTATTCTTCATGTTAACTGTATTTTCTACATTTTTTTTCCATTCTCTTCACTCACATTTCAGGTACATTTCTTTAAACAATCATCATAAATAGTTAATCCTCTCTAACATTACCGCACATTACACCGCCACCCTCCATACTAATTTTGACTTCTATTCCACTCTCTCTTCCTCCATATAATTGATGAATAAAATATGTTAACAAACACAACTACACTTCTCAGTTTACTTTTTATTTCTTCCACCACATCACTTTTGGCATTCACATCGCACTACTCATATGTGATTTATAGTTTTAATAACTTTAAACTTTGTGCCTCTACATCTTGTCGATGGTGAATGAGTGTTCGACATCGGTTTCATAGTGGTCACAACCTTAGATTATTCCCATATATTCCTTTCACTGATCATTGACATATGAGCTTCATCAATTAAACCATGATTCTCATGGTTTTATATTTTGGGACTGGATCTCGTACTTAGTTTTCCTTTGATATCCAAATATTGGTAAGGACCGGTAGATATCCTAGTTTCCACAATTTTCTCTGATGACTTTAAATTTGATGTCTTATTCATCAATGGAAAACTTTGTTTTGGTTATCTCCTACACATATTGCACGCATTTAAATCTCAAAATGTGTTTGACTCTTTAGTTTATAATTCTCCATACCCTATGCACATGGTAGATAATTAGATAAAACATGAAACCACACTTCTTGATATAAGATTTGAAACTTAAAACAAGAGTTGTGATTTATATTTGAAGCACTTGTAAAATTTAAAATGATCAACTTATTCAAATGCAAACATTTTTTGAGATTTAGAAATACCTTTAAAACCACAAATGAGTTTAAATTTTTTATTTGGATGAATTAGCTCAGAATGTGAAAACAAAAGGTATTTTAGGTTAGCTTGAAGCATTAACACTTGGATTATGATATTTTCTCATAAGTGGGTCCCTATTTTCTATATATTTGAAGGAATGGTGTGTGTTGGTCACAAAAAGCATATTCTTATAGCCTCAGAGAAAAATATTTATATACACGATCATATCTACATTTATGGATGCCCTTATGCATTTAAAAATATTACTAGTTTCATCAAAAGTACCCACATGTCTTCACATATTGTATCTCCCAATTGTCAATTTATAGAGTGTATCATTAACAAATAGGATGAAATGAAGGGCTAATTTTACCTTTTTATGTCATGTGGAAGTAATAAAAAATATCAAAGTTGGTGAAGAGATTTTGATTAACTATATTTGTAAAGGAAAAGTAACACCAACAAGATTGAGGGAAAAATATTGACACTAATGATTGATGTATATGTTTTGGTTATTTGAAACCCAATTTTTGTCACAGTTGAATTTATTGTAGTGTTTAAAAAATATATAATGTTATATTATTATTTTATGTAAAATGTTATTTCTTTCATAGATATTATAAAAACATGAAAAAATTGATGATATTTTGTCTAATTATTGGTATATAATTTTGATGAACATAATTTTTTTTTAGAATTTTGAAAAAAACATTGTGTTGTGTGACAATACTATCTTTAAATTCAAATGAGGATCCTCTTTCATCCCCTTCACCATCTTCAACATCACCTCTAGAGTCACTTCCATAGTCACCTTCAGCATCAACTCCACTATCACCACATGTTGCACTATAAAAACCTTGTAGAAGATCCATTGGAACAAAAAATGACAATGATCAACCATTTGTCATAAGTCTTTTTGAGTCATTCCTTTACAGGGTGTTCACTATACATTCTACACCACCCATATATATATATATATATATGGGTGGTGTAGAATGTATAGTGAACACCCTGTAAAGGAATGACTCAAAAAGACTTATGACAAATGGTTGATCATTGTCATTTTTATATAAAGATATCCATTACACCAATGTACCCCCAAACTAGGACAATCATGATATGAGTTTTGTAAAGAAATTAAGGAAGGAATACCACCTACACCTCAAAAAAACAATTTCCTTCTAATATTATTCTATAAAATTAAGTTTGAAGATGTTGGATATTCACCATGTTATTTATTACCCATGGGTTGTAATATTTCAAACATTAATGTTTGTGCCTCTAAACACACACACACACACACACACACACACACGCGCGCACGCGCGCACACACGCACGCACGCCCCGCACACAGCGCACACACGCGCGCGCACACACACACACACACATGCACGCGCATGCACGTGCGCTCGCACACACACACACACACACACGTATAATTTTTTCCTACTTTGAATATAGTATGGTGTGCTTGATTTAACAAGTTTTGTATCCAAAATAGCATGATGGTTACATTATTGTGATCAAAATCATTGGATTGGGTTTACAAAATAATGCAGTAATCTCTATATTATTCAACACACAACATAAAATTATATAGGAGAGCCTTCTCCTATATTCAAGGAGAGTGAATATCCATAAATACCTCATATAAAAACTCTACAATAATCTACATGAGTTGTTATAATTCATAAAACAAACATTATAATATGAGTTGTCTAACTCATATTAAGTTTT
Organism: Taxus chinensis; assembly: GCA_019776745.2. Taxonomy (NCBI): domain Eukaryota; kingdom Viridiplantae; phylum Streptophyta; class Pinopsida; order Cupressales; family Taxaceae; genus Taxus; species Taxus chinensis. The sequence continues at coordinate 161,611,428 of CM034152.1, read as the reverse complement.
ACTATTTACTTGAGTAAATCTCACATTATTTCAATCTACACATAAATCAATAATGTCACAACTATAAATTCCTAACATTCACCCCCTCAATGTGAACATTATTAATTCCAAATATTCACCCCTAAATGTGAATGTAGCAAAGAACCATATTTCGAAGAATTTGAACCACCTCCTGAAAACACTACTTAGACCAGGTACAAACTCCATAGATTATCTCTTTACCCTCATAAAGGCATAGGGTCAAACCAAATTATGTAGGAATGTTTCCTTCCTCTTTGGGTCCTATGGGAATTTCTCATTGGGTTCCCGAATTATGAATCTCCAAGATCCACAAGCTTGACACTAACTGGATAACCATCCCTTGAGTTTACCTCGAAATCTTCTCCTGTTACCCAAAAGTGATTTTTCTATAACGATGAATCTTTGCCAAAATTTTGAAAAGGGGTTTATTTAGCATACCAACACATTGAAAAACAAGAACTCTGAAAACACACACTGAAAAAATGTCACCAAATAATTTCACGGCCCCGCCGTTGGCGACTGACGAGAGGTCATTGATCAACCTCCAACCTCCATTTTCCTCCATCCTCCAATATGAAGTTGTTAACTCAGCTGGATTTGATCATCGAGCTCAATTACAACTCAGATGTCAAATTCCAACGAAAATGCATCCATGAGGAAATTTTAATTTTGTTTTGGAATTTTACAAAAACTAAATTTTTGACTTTTATTTGACTAGACACATTATTACTATTAAATGACAGATAATGGAGTGAAAAAAAAAAATTATGACTCTTTTGTCAACACTACTAAAAAATTTGACGTAGGAAAATAATAACACCTATATGATAATAAAAAAAAAAACTCGAAAAATGAAAAACTATGAATCTAGATTCAACTACAAAACAAAAATAATTTTAACAACTTACAAAGACACTTAATTTTTAATGAAGACTATCTAAAATAGAAAAGGCTTTATACTAAATATGTACCATACTAGGACACATGAAAATGGTTTAATAACTCAACTAATGACTTTTGATTTTTCCTATACATAAGCATTTTGACACCGCAAAACTTAAGTAATACTTATACTCTAGTTTTAATTTTATATTTTTTGAAAAATGACACACAAGAAATAAAAAACTAGAAATGAATCATAACCTTTCCATTACACTTACATGCCAAATGAATTTCAATGCATGGGGACACATGTATTAATGGATAGAGTGTTGGAAAGAAAAATCAGCAAAAGTAAAATTTTGACTAACTTCTACATAGATATATGGGAGCAAGCTTATAATATGTGTGAAAAATTTGTTGAGGCACCGTCGAGATCCAGATGTCGAAGCTAATACATAACATACACGTTTGACCTTCAAGATACAGTTGAAGCATATCTAAACATTATGTGTAAATCCTTTATATGCAGAATACTATGGATGTAATGATCTGGAATTAGATCCAATTCAAATGAACACAACTAGAGAGATGCAAATGGTAATGATGTCGATATGCATGATTGTAAGTGAGAGTTATTTTAATCTATGTAATATGAAATTTGTTGTAGATTAGAATCGACACCTATGCATGTGTAAATCATTTAACAAGGTGAATAATGTGTGGATCTATGTATACACAAATAGAATAATATATCAGATTGTTATATTAATATGATCTATTCAAGATCATATAGGGTGTTCATGAAATAGGAAAACAAAAATAAGTGATGACACTTTATGTTTGACACATGGACTACGTGCAAGCTCTGCACAATAACCAATTTTATATTCTTTCAATAATTGATGCTACACAAATCTTGATGCATGTATTACTTGCTAAAACATCAAAGGAGATGCATGAAATATAACACCACCTCTTCACCTTCAAGACATTATCCGAGTCCATTACCTTTTGCCAATATGTGGGAAAATTGGATGAATGCAGGTCAGAAATTATAGACACCAACCTTCAGGAAATGCATCATTTACAAAAGTGACACCAAAACCACCATCAAAACTCATAACTTGTTATGATTTAATTCTCTTTCAAAAAATTAATCTCATCAGATGGGGCAACCAGAAAATATAATAAATTTTCCCCATACAAATGACTCGAGACTCCATTTATCTGATACTAGATAAAAGTGTTGGATCAAGTTTACAGAATAATGGAGTAATCTCTATATCATTCAACACACAACATACAATTATATAGGAGAGCCTTCTCTTATATTCAAGGAGCGTGAATATCCATAAATATCTCATATAACAACTCTACAATAATCTGCGTGAGTTGTTATAATTCACACAACAAACATTGTAATATGAGTTGTTTAACTCATATTGAGTTTTACTATTTACGTGAGTAAATCTCGCGTTATTACAATCCACACATAAATTAATAATGTCACAACTATAAATTCCTAACAGTGATATCCTTCTTAGATGGGTTATCTCTCTTGCAAAGTTGTATGAAATTACATTTTACATGATTAAAAAGGCCCTAGAAATACAGTAGTTTTAGTAGTGTTTAAGTTGACTGCTTCGACTATCTTTCATTGACATTTCATTTTGTAAAGTGTGTATATTTTAGATGTTCATAATTTGGCTTCATATTAGTTTAACCTTCTTTATGATATTATTTTATTTGTGTGTGTGTGCACATATGTGTTTGTGTGTGTGTGTGTGCATGCACATGTATGCATATTATTAAGTTGTTTTATACATGGACGAGAATTGAACATTTGGGTATGAGCAACATGTGTTAAGGCACATAAAAAATGTTAATAAAGTTTATGTCTAACTTCAACAAGAAGAAATAAATTTCACAATATGATATAATAGTATTGAAATTTAACACTTTTTCTTAAGATTGGTAAGTGGATAATTTTATTATTAATGTTATCTTTTAAAAATTTGGTGATATCAAGATTAGCATAAATAGCAGTGCATTTTCTAGCTTGATAAAATGATATAATTGTCTAATTATTAAGGTAATATTATTTATTTTGAAATAATATCAATAGACAACGATGAAAAGTATTTAAATAAAACTTATCCTTGGATAAAAATACTCTAGGAATAATATACAATATAACCATTAATAATGCCTAACTAAAACCTGAAACGAAAAACATATTAATGATACATTCATTGGGAGTTTACGTACTTTTCATACTTTTCACTTTTTTTACATATATACTTTAGAGGATGCATATTCCATCTTGGGATTAGTGGTAGGATCGGCACACATGTTTTGAGATGGTCTTAAGAATAATATGTAAAAGGAGCTAATATAGTGGGCTACAAGGTTGAATGATATTATCTGCACTATTTTATTTAATCTATGTACCTAGAATGTTATTAAAGATTTTTTGACACAAAATGGATAGCTAGAGGCACAGAAGGATTGCGTAAGATTTTTGCATAAAGGATGAATTTTCGAAGGGTGCGCAAGATACAATAATAAAGAGACTTGGAAATGGTAAGGGTCTGGACATAGTGCATGAAAATTTTGAGGTCCAAAGGCCTAGAGGCATTGTGTGGAAGAAAAGAAAATGTGAGACTCGAGTAAATGAGTGCTCAACATAAGTGAACTAAGGCATGGCAAAGGAGTGTGAGAAAATAGTACGTGACAAAATGGGTAGTTGGAAAACAAGACATGAATGTCAGAAGGTTTTTGACATGGATGCTAACAAGATTTAACAGTCAGAAGAGCTCAATGAACAAATGACGTAACACAAGTAGAGGTGCTTAAATTCAAATTTTAAAATGAGCTAAAAGGATAAGAAGCGTATAGAAGAAGCCATCTCGACCAATGTGATTCAAATGAGGATATAAGTGGGAAAAGAGTAGGCAGCACAACTATAAAAAGAGGACAAGTTCACCATTTCTAGGGTTAACATTGTTGTTAAGGAGGAAGCGTAAAAGCCAAAAGAATGTGACTAACTATTTATATGCCATTAGAGATGAGTAAGATTGTAACCAGTATATGTTAGGTCCTTAGGGAAACACCATATAAGTCTATAATAACTCCATGAGAGAGTTTCAAAATATCCATTGAGAGCCAATATTTGTAGATTTCATAAACCCCTTGATATAAATATAAGTCTGTAACTTTTTTACATCCCTTGTGTGACTCTCTAGGTGCAGACAGTACCTTCCTGCCATCAAGTGGTATCAAAGGAGGCTATTTTCCTACTATTTTAGCTAGTAGAATGTTAAGCATAAAGAAACTAGAAAAATATTGTGTTCTCCATTGTGAATAAAGGTGGGTAGAAAACGTAAGGAGACCTTGGATTACAACAATAAATAAATGGAAGGAGAAAATATGTTTCCTAGAAGAGGTGAAGAATATCTGCTAATGATGATAATTTTGGAGGAGATAATGAGGGAGTTGAATGGTGCAGGGGTTAAACTGGATGAGGAAGACCGTTGAAGAGGTCTTGAAACTCACGATGGTTGTGAGGAAAAATAAATGACACACAATAAATATGCACAAAGGATCCACGTAATACCCGCAATACAGTTAGTGGTGTAATAATGTGAGGCTTGTGCAGAAAGCACAACAAATGTGCAAGAGAAAATATGACTAGAGGAGAGTCAGTAGTGCAATATAAAACATTACATGGAGGTTACACAAGTAGTGCACAAGAGTAGATTGAAGGTTGATGGAGAAATATATTGGAGAGAAGAGATTAACATGCACTATTCAATGGATGTTACTATGTATGTCGAGATATAGGTCATCACACAATTGAATGTCTTATAGAAAGAAGAGGAGGTCAACAAAGTAGAAATGAGTGCATAGAGGATGCATGAAAAGAGAAGGGTCGGGTGAAAATTTGTGAGAAAAGTGTCAGAGATGACCGAGTGTTGAAAGTAACTAGGGTGGATTTGTAGGAGAAGAGGTGAAAAATATTTTACACCAAGTGTAAGAAAAAGGGAATGTGTTACATAGTAGTGGTTAACATTGAAAGCACCAAAAACTTAGTTATAAAGGAGATCGTGAAACATTTTGGATTGGTATGCAAAAAGTATCCTAACCATTACAAAGTGACCTAGTTGATGGAAGGTCAAGAAGGTATTGTGCATGAGAAATGTGAGGTTGAGATGAAGATCGAGAGATTCACTGATCAAGTGATGTGTCACATTTTTCCAATGGATGCATGTCATGTCCTATTGGGGAGGCCATGACAATATGAAAAAGAGATGCTCTACAATGAGAGATAAATATGGTGAATGTACGTAAGGATGGGAGGAAAGTTTTTCTATCCACATTAAGAGAAGAAGGCACATAACACCAAAGTCACATAGTGGTTCATAGAGGAGAAGAATTATGAGTGTGTGAAGGGGACTAATAGGGTGGTGCACAACATAAAGTGGAGAATTCTTGCTCAAAATTTTAGAAAAGGGTGAAGGGAAAATATGGAATCACCCAAGAATGTACAAATAAGACAACATGAAAAGAAAATAAATGCAAGTAAGTGCATTTAAGTGTGATGTAATTTTATGCAGATATTATACAAGAGGAAAAAGGAGAAGATGAGGAGAAGGAGATGGTCACAAAAAAAGTAAGTGGACACCGAGGAGAGTGATTTGATGTCATGATTGGAGGCCATAGAGAGTGAAAAAGAGTTTGCATAGTCCCAACCAAGGGACAAAAGGAGTACATAAGTGAGGATTTCACAATCCAAGAAACTCCATGTATTGGAGTTGAAGAAAGCATGCATGAAGGAACATGTGGTAGTGGGAGCACCATGCCAGAGAAAGAAGATAAAAGACGGGTTTCCCCTAAGGTAACATAACCAAAGAAATCCTTACAACATAATTTTGAAGTGCGCATAAAGTAAAACATTTCGAGGAAGAGGGAGATCTGTAGAGATCACAATGAGGAGCATCTAAAAGAACACATAAGGAAATAAGATCACAACTAAAAGAAGGAATTTAATGAAGTAATATAATTTTATGTTATTCAGTCTAGAGTTTACCCTAAATGAGGAAGTGAAAGAAAAATCCTCACTTCATCTGATATAATGGGAACTCCTCTAAGCTGTGGGTGAATCGGGTTGAGGAGAACCTCCAAAGTGGGATGGTTCCCTAGGTAGATCACCTAAAATAATTTTTTGGCGGGGTTAAGAGAGATAAATAAACAAAAAATTGACAAAAGCATGAAAATTAGGTGATACGCCAACATTTTGGGACGTATGACTACATAAAAACACACTTGATTGACTACAAAAAGATTGATACACTTCACTTCAATTGTTTTTTTTTATGGGTTTTACACTCATAAAAGGCATCAAAATACACTTAAACGACCTATAAAACTTTAAAAAAACAACTAAATGGATGTGTTTGGGGGTTATAAGCATGTGAAGAAAATATATTATTCACTAAACATATCACACAATTGTTATGACACACTTCACAAAAACTTGACAAAAGCATGAAAATTAGGTAATACACAAACGTTTTGGGACCTATGACTACACAAACACACACTTGATTTACTACAAAAATATTGATAAACTTCACTTCAGTTGCTGCTTAGTGTGTTTTATGCTAAAAAGGGCATTGATATACACTTAAATGACCTGCAAAACATACAAAACAACTAAATGGAGGTGTTTGGGGGTTATAAACATGCAAAGGAAAGAAATTATTCACTAAACATACCACACAACTATTGTGACACACTTCACAAAGCTTAAATTAGAGGAAAAACAATATTTATTATGTTTCAATAAGGTGCACAAGTACAAAACTTTGCATAAAAACAATCATTTTTAGATTATGCAAAAGAATAAGCCTCCCAAACACTTACACAATCAAGGTATATATAGCAAAAGCTAACCCCATTTATGTATTTAGGTTATGTTTAGTTGGTACCATCATTAGTCTCTTAGATCAATAAAACCCATGTATGTTATAATCTCAGTGGTATAGTCTTTTTATTGCCAAAATTATTAATTTGTCTATGTCAAATCGTTACAAAACAAAAGTTGTATTGTCAACTATGTTTAAATTGACAATTTAGATAATTGGAGACAAATCCAATATTAGTCACTCACATGCACAATTTTAATCTTTCTTACAATTAAATACAATTCTCCTAATAATAGGAAGCTATAATTAATTGCATGGTCTATTCCCTCCAAGTTTGAATTCGGTCAAAATGCTTTTTAAATCCAATTTTAACAAGAAATAAGATATGTGTACAGTCATCTTGGGGAAATTAAGGTAAATTGTCTCATTTGCTTGGCAAATGCATGGTCATCCCTTTTTGACTCCTTATTTTTATCCTGTAGGCATTGGCTAATAATGTGATGTTCTGACTTGGGAAAAATTCCACCTATCTTCCCCCCATATGCAATATTTAGTTAGTTTTTATCCTAGCTAAAGGAAAAAATTTCACCCCTAATCATGCATGCAAATAACAATGAACATAATTCAAAAAGCCTTCACGTGGACATTGGCAAAGTTAATGAAAAGGAAAAATGATTGATTTTACCATAGTTGAATTGCTTGGAAAATGCAATTGACCTAACCATGATCAAATCAAGCCTAATTAGGGCTCAAACCATAAATAACAATACATTTAATTTTGCTTTCTTTGCACTTTTAGAAAAAAAATTGAAGAGGAGGGAAAAAGGTGTAGGTTCACCAGGTATTCCACTATTCTTTCATTGAGCTTTGTATACAGGGGTTTGAACTTATTTCTTGCACATGACTGCTTCTATTCTTCTATGTTTCCATGGGTTTTAGCACACAACTCAATTGATAGCTCATGGAGCTTAGTTTGTTGTGTATATTGTAGTGTCTTGGTCATTATTTACCTGACTAACTCTGTTTTACTCTCAATAGCTCGACCATTTCTAGATTTGGGCCTGTCTTGGGAAAGTGTGAGTCAGGTTTTCAAGTATTCATCATGGCTTTGTTATAACTTTTGCATTGGCTTTAATATTTCAATGGCTCCTTTTTTCATCTGGAGATCTCCAAATCTGCATTGTTGGTGCCAATAATGGCCTCAATTTTCTGTGTATTGCTTCAAAAATATCGTGGGTTTTCCCTATTTTTGTCCAGATTTTGTTTTTAGTTCATTGTTTCTGTGTATTTTAACCATTTTTTACTTTCTTGCCTCTACTAAGAATCTATTCATTGAGGCTTTGTAATGGAGGGATCAATACTTTAAGTAAGCTTGTTTTCAATCTACCATGGCTTGGTTCAAGCTTGCATGTTAGAAGCTCTTGGTTGGTTTTTCCTAATCTAGGTTTTCCTCCATTTTGTGCTCTGTTTTGTTTTTTAGGCCTTGGTCTATAAATTTAACCATGTTTAGCCCTCTTCCGATTCACTTTGACTAGTTTGTCTGAATTTTCAGCTTAAGCAAGCCTCAAGTTCTCAAATTTTACACCCTTACTATCTTCAATCCATGAAATGAGTCATCTTCAAATCAGAATTGGTAGAGGAACTTTTTTTAGATGCCTCTCCATGACTTGTTGGTAGTGATATGTCATCCCATGTGGCCTTGTTATGTGTTTTGTTAAAATCATGACCCAAAACATCAAACTGTTCATCAGTCACATGTAGGGTGATTAAATTTATAATTTTTTTCTGCTCACTTGTTAAATACTTCAGGTCATCAAAGGCATAAAAGACACACTCATCTGTAGTAGGAAGAACCTCCCCAAAACCAACCTTTGAAGTCTTAAAATTTTCATTTGCTGAATATGACTTATCAACAATAACATCCTAGAAAAAAGATGATACATCTTCTGTTGTGATTTATTTGTCCTAGGAATGAGTTCCTAAGCCAAGTTCTGTAGATATTAAGAAGTCATCCCCTAAAGAAGATATAAAATCATTTCTTACTGGTTCTTGTAAATAAGCCTCAAGTTGCCCCGATGTCATGCCCCAAGAAGCATAGTGAGGATGACTAGCAGCATAAACAAAATCCTAAATAGTTGTAGAAGAAAACATAGCATCCTTGTAAGCATGGCATTTATCTAACTTATCCAATGGATTTTTTTCCATTCTTTCAACACGGTTATTATGCATTAGAGGCATTGACAATGTTGTGGATCGTTAAGGCTGCCTAAGAACATCTTGGAGTGTTGGAATAGAAGGTAGAATCTCTATATATTTCAAGTTATTTAGTTGAGATTAACCTGAATGAAACCAAGATGTCTTAGGCATAACTTAATCCCTAGTGAATTCACTCAAATTACATTGCATCATTATATCAGAACTCGTTGATTTCATTGCATTAAAAGTATCATTTAAAATGATGTTTCTTTAGAAGTAAATAGTGTATTATTATGAAATTTTTAGTTGGCCTGTACTTTGACCATTAGTAGGGAAAAGTGGCAATCCCCCTTCTTACCCTATTTCCTTTTCTAATTGTTTTTTATGAAGGATAAATAGTTTTGAAGGGACTATACCTTGTGTACAAAAAGGCTCAATAAGCCAGATAGCAGCAAGGGAAAACATAACCCAGAAAGGTTATACACCTTAAACAATGAGGCTCAACAGCCAGATACAAGAGCAGAAAGAGAAAAAAAAGATCAAACCAGTAAGTGATCTGACAAAGAGCATAAGGGCCAAAACATAGTAAAAAGGGAACCAAAATAGGACATCCCAACAAAAGGACAACAAAAAAACCACCAAAAAAAAACATCAACACAACATCACAGTAGCACCAAGGCTCTGCATCACTTGACAGCCTTGTCAAGATTGACCTTAATTTTTTGGAGAGAGATGAAGAGTACAATGACCGTGGCCTGAGAAATATCACTCATGTCTGCCTTAGCAAGTGCCATGTCTCGAGACTCGTTGGAATACCAAATATTTTCAAGGATGCCGCTAAGGCTGCATACACTCTTTACATGTTGTTCCATAAAATTATACATACCTTTAAGAGCCGAGAGGGTGCAATCCTGATGCCCCTTGGCATTGCCCAGTCTAGTATCTAATGAAAGCAACTTTTTGTAGATCTCAGCAATAGTGTCCATGTCATCAGGATTTTGCAACTTCCGCTTACCTTTTGTTGTTTCCATACTCCTTAGGGAATTTTTTAGGTCTTTGATCTCCTCTTCGAGTTTACTAACTCTGGTATGAAGGTCTGCTTCCTTGGGATGATCCATAGGAGTACTAATGTGCAATAAGTTCTCCACAAGCTCCAAATCCTTATCCTTATGACTACGTAAAACTCTCTACGAAGAAGGCAGAGCAACCTTTACCTTCTTATCCTTCCTCTTTCTGCTCAAGGTAGCAATGTCCATTTTTTTTAGTGGGGAGAGGGTTAATCACAGGGGGAGAGGGAAGAGGACGAGAGCCAGAGAATCAATGGTGATGAATGAGTAGGATCAGGCCTTGGTGAAGGGGAACAACCTTGGTGTGCTTCTGAACTTCAAGGATAGAATTCTCCAAGGAGTTTAGTAAATAATGCGGGAAATTTACGGTAATATACCTACGAAAATGATTTAGAAAAATCAAATGCTTCAAGGGAATGGTGACATATCTTCCCTCCAAAGAGACACACTTTACCATAATTCACGCAATCTCAGTAAATGGTTCAAGTATGGAAGGCACCTTTATGCCTGCCGTGACAAACTCTAGGTTCTCCCCTTCAGCAAGGAATTTTTTCACCTCTATCTCTCTGTCGATGCACTTGTTGAAGAACTTGGTACCTTCCATGCTTAGACCAGTAACCTAGGCAATGAGCTCTTCTGAGATCTCGACCTTGGCATCTCCATACTCAACCACGTGATTTATCCATCCATTCAAAAACTTCACCGAAATGTCCTAATCGAAACCCTTTATCTTTTTGATGAAATTTGAGATACCCCCATTTGCAGATAATTCCAAAGAGTAGTATCTATTTTCCAGGCTGGATCATACACGGGCTTGGTTTTGCAAGGAGGCCCCCCCATTTTTGCCTTTTTTTCCCCTGCGCTGCACAACGATATACAAATTTTGAAATGCATTCAACTTAGCATCACCTTTTCTTTTTGGGTCCTCTCAAACATGTGGAATTTTAAGAGCATCATTAGACTTAACTTTTCCATTAATAAGCCTCTCCTTCGCATCAGCCCTGTATCTATTAATAATTGTGTTTAGAATCATGCAAATCTTTAGTGATGTCATCAAGTACTTTGGTAGGAAGGGGGTCACCACTTAGCCAAGTTTGTAATGTATTGTTGACCCCAATATTTGCTAAACAATCGGCCACTCTATTACCCTCACGATATGTGTGAATAATCTTATAGTTATCAAAACCATTGCAAATTTCAATAGCTTCACTAATGAAGTCCTTGATGGACCAGCTTGGAGATTGCTTTTGATTTAGTAAATTAATAATGTTCAATAAATCCCCCTCAATTATAATATTGGAAATATTACAATCTCTAGCCAACCTTATTCCCCAAAGCATTGCTAGAGCTTCCGAGTAGTGATTTGTTTGCTTACCCATCTTACCAAAAAAAGTGGCAACAAAGCAACCTTTGTGATCTCTAATCACCCCACCACCTCCCGAATCCCTAAGATTACCTTTTGAAGCTCCATCAAATTTCAGTTTGTACCATGTAGTGGGAGGCTAGATCCATCGTACAATAGATCTATCGATGCTATTATTGTCCTTACATTTGTTGTTGTCAGTGTCAATGTTCCAAGCAGCCAGAATGTGCTCCTCGTCTTCAAGATAAAGTTTATTTTTGGGAGGCTTAAATCTTTCAATGTTGTCTTTCACTGCAATGATAATTTCCTTAAATACTTTTGTACAAACCTTTCTGGTATTTCTGAAAATAACATCATTTCTAGATTTCCAAACTCTCCACATGGTATGAGGGAGAACTAGTTTCCAAATCCTCCTAACCAAACAGTGCTTATAAGGGGAGTTCCATTGCTTCCATGCATGCAGACAAGTATGGGGGAAAACCCAATTCTAATTGTTGCTCCATAAGTGTCATTATATTATTCCCTATATCTTTTCCAATGAATAGTGGCTGGTGGTTTCCATCCTTATATGAACTTGATTGTAGTGTATCTTGAAGAGGGTATATTACCTTGGCACTGGACAATGTCTTAGTTTCTATTGATAAAGTTTCTTTCTCATGAGCTAGTGAAGGTGTACAACTACTTAACTGTAATCCTTTTTCCGTAATTGAAAAAATTGGCATAACGATTTAGCTAAACTACTAAAACTGCACATATAAGGCAATGCATAATATTCTGCATGGAATCCTTTAGACAATTCCCATATAGTAAATGAATCAACTCCTTGTTCTAAAACATTTGAACTTGAATTTTTAAGCATGGACTTATTATGTATCTCATGAAGCAGTGTTGCATATTTTGTTCCTATTAGGGAATGAGTTTCATAAATCATTTCACTCAATAATTATTGATCATTTTCATGTGAAAATGGTCTAGGCACATTATGAAAACTTTGAAATTAATGTCTTTACATGTATGAAAAGCTCAAAAATACTATATAATCTTTCCCACCTATAGATAGATTGGTGTCATTTAAATTAACTTGCTAGCTTCCTATGATAATAGCTTTTACATTTTTAGATTATAGTTGTAGTTGTGTCCCTGTTTCTTAGCCATTCTATGCATAAATAAAATAGTTTTTACTAGAAATGGACTATTGGAAGCATATTTTGTAAATGTATGAAGGTATCCTACTATTTTCTCTTCCTTGTGAGCACACTCCAAAATGCAAACCTGAAAGATATCTTTTGAGTTGATGATGCATTCATTAAATACGGCGTTAAAATTATTTTGTGATGTGCCTCATAACAATGATAAAACTATAACAAATCATGCAACGCTTAGTTATAATGTATCTTAAATTTTGAAAATTGAATGAATGATTATCTGTGTCATTACGAAACCTTCACATTCAGATTTTACAATCCTTTTTATTTCATATTGCTGCAATGACTGCCTAAAATCTATATGGAACTCTCAAAAATTGTAGATTTTTAATTCCTTCACTCACTTTTCTTGCGAAATTTTTAAAATTTGTCAATCTACTGCTTTGAGTTGCATAATTGATGGAAAATTATTCAATCTATGCCCATGAAAATGCTTTTTGTAAAATGATGGAAAGCGGGTTTATAATTCTCCATGTTGTAACTCTCTTCATGTATGGTTCCGATTCTAATTGATAGTAAAAATTTGGTTGTCTTTTCCTTCATTCTTGCTTGAAACTCATTTTGTTGCATAGTTCATTTGAAATTTAAATTATGTACCATAATGACATTTTATGAACTACATGATGCGAGATCGTCATTTACTTGAAATCTTGATGAGAAGATGGCAATTTCTTATTTTGTTTAGATCTATAATTTGAAATAAGATGTTTTCCTTTCTACAACTTACTTCTAGGATGCACATGCGTTAGAAGTTGGAAAAACATTGGAGTTAAGATCACCTAAGCTCTAATCATAATATTTTTTATCTCTCTTTCAGGTATGGAGTAGTGATGGATTGAGAGGAGAAGCAATAGCTTGAGAGGGGGATACAATCATCAGGTAATGATGGGTCCCTTCTCTTCTTTTTATTTTTAGTTTCTCATTTATATGCATCCTTTAATTTTTAGTTATTTCTCACAGATTGTGTGAGAAAAAATGTATAATTATTCCTTATGAATATAAACAAATGTTCATGCAATAAGTTGTCTCTGCTTCCTTTATCTTGTTGTAATTGCATAATTAAATGAACATCTAGAAACTGTTAATTGCTTGAAAAATATGTGTATAAATCATAAGGAATAAAAGGTAAATTGTTTACAATATTTTACAATAATCTTAAACTAATAAATGAATTATTGTCCACCCCTTGCAAATGTAATTTCCTTTAATACTTCAAATCCGCAACTTAATCCTTGTTTTCGTTGCATGTTTATTTCTGATTTTTGACGCCCTTCCCCATCTTTGTCAGGGTCCTACATCAATATTTCATGGTTGAAGCATGATCTTGGAAAAGATGCCAACTAGAATGGTTTCAAATGTGAGGAATGAGCATCCTAAAACAACATGGCTAACCAAGTTTTCCTGTGTACCTTCCTAATGTTCCATTGAACCTGAAAAAAAATGATACCCCTAGACCATGGTGACCAAAAATGGTCACCATCTTTGGTGAATATGTTGAATTGATTTCCTGTGAATCAACAAGAACCCTTGAACCTCATCTTTTCAAGCATGAAGGTAATCTGAAAACGTTTTTCCAAGCTTGACCAAGTATGCACAGAGCCAAGAAAACCTTCTCAAGACTAAAAATCCTCCAAAAAACTAAAAATTAGAAGCAACAACATGTGTAAAACTACACTTGGAGGAAAGAAACAACTCCTAATAAGAATAAAGAATCACACATGCTCTAAGGGGAAGCATGTATGATGTGCAAAATCACTTATTTTACGGAAAACAAACCTACACTAACTTACTCTAACCAACTAAAAATGAGAAGTTAAACAAAGCCTAATACAGGTAGAGAGAAATAGCTTCTTTATTTGAGAAAATGTGACCATGAGATCAACTTGACATCCAGATCACATGGAAATAGTGAAAACATGTTTGGATGAAAAAATATGACTAAGTATTAGAGGCGTGGGAGAGCAGGGCGCGCAGGAATTAGACGCGCATAGAAGTTTGGCAGGAAAGGGGTGTGTCGGGTAAAATCAAGGTGTAAAGACTTAGCTATTTTTCATAAGGTTAATTAAAGACATGGATTGAAGTGCACACACAAAAATGAGAAGACTTGGAAGCCACTCAAGGGTATTTTGCGATAAAAGAAAGATCAAACGACATATATAATTTTGAGCTAAAAATAGGAAGTGAACTAGAGTTTCCTATATAACGTCTATTATTATAAGTACTTATATGCTTTATATTGATCTTATAACAACACATGCCTATTCTTAGCATATATCCTATTTTTGGAGAGTGCATGAGTAGTGAAGGGAAAGTCCCCACTACCTATAAATATGTATTGATTTACATAGTTTAGGGATCCATGTTTTGCTAGAGTTATGTTGTTGGTTTATGAGCACACATGACTTATGATGACATTAATATGTATGTATTCAGATTTTGTGTTTTACAATAATTAGTACAATGGATCGTTGTGGTTGGATATTAGTTTTTGACATATCTGTGATTGATTCTTGTATGGTAAACCTAATCTTGATTCTTGTATGAGTTGTTCTTGCATATGTTTATGATCTAGATATGTTAATGGTTTATTACTTGTTGATCAGAGAACACTTGACAGAAAGCATGCAATAAGTCCACGTGGGAAAGCAAGTCATATTCAAAGGCACGAACAGAAAGGGAGAACACGTGTGCATGGCAGAAGTTCAGCTTTTGAGACTTAGCCATTTTTGCTCATGAAGGTCTATTTTTAGAGATTGCGTACAAAGCACACAAACGAGGCAGAGATGTGTGTGCCACGCATTGGCTATTTTTAGAGGATTGGATACAAATCACTTTACATGGACACAGGCTGGAAATAGATCTACTACTGCTAGTTAACTACCAGTAGTCTATTGTTAGCACACTTGCATGTGTGGATAGTTTTGTAATGGTGCGTGGTTATTAGTAGCATGCGATATATTTTGGGAATAGATAAGTAGTGAAGGGAAATTCCCCACCCTTATAAGTATGTCCGTAAATTGTGTAATAAAGAGATTGATATAGATAGAAGAGATCGACATATAGAGAGATATAGTGAGATTATGCTGCTACGCGCATACTACTGTTACTGTAATGAATCTTCGGTATAGTTGTTATCTTTAATATAATGGAGGATATTGGCTTAATCCAAGTGTTATTTCTATGTGTATCTGAATCTAGTATGTTTTTGATCTCATCATGGTTAATACTTAATTTTGTTCTCCCTTAGGTATAGATATGGTATAATTTGTAGAATGATGTGTCAGTAATGAAACTTTATGTGTTAAGTCTTCATCATGCTATCATCCTGCAACAACAACCCTAAAGAGGGACCTAGTACCTTTGCATGCTTTGGGTGAGCACTCATCCTAGGCTGAGTGATGTGGCAGCATGACTATGGTTTTATTGGATTCGTATCACTGAATTCTAGGTTGCATCATTGGTTCCATTGTCGGGACCTCTTTTTTAGTTGTTTTCAAGATGGTTCACAGTGACGACATACCGGTTGACCTTAGCAAGTGTTGAAGAATGGATACGTGATCTGGAAGAAGTATACGCACAGAGATTCAAGCATTGGATATAAGTTTGATACACACATGTGGGTGGAACAGAATCTGTATGACAATTTATATGAGATATTTTTTGCTATCTTTCCAGTAGAATTGTATGTGTGGCTAATTGCTTATGCATCTAAGCGGAATTAGAGGTATCACACACTTGTCTAGATGCAGGAAGAATTCCAGGCCCTTTATGATGCTGATCTAATTTGGACTCAAGCTATGGATACATGGTTTCATGGTGTCTTGAACAGTTATATATTGGAATACTTAATTTCCACTTATTCGTGTCCAGAAGTAGATGAATTCCAGTTTTTACGATATCCAAGGGGAGCTTACCTACAAGGAATTCCTCTGGAGATCAATATCCTGATGGTAACCTTGTATCTGGAGAGTAAACTGATGGCTAACTGAACCTCACCATGCACGGGGGCAGAGAGTAGGTTTGGTGAAAGATGGTAGACCTTGCAGATAGAAAGGAAGAGAAAGGAAAGGTGACTTAAGTATAATGAGGTGCACGAGAGGGAGATAGAGAAGCATCGCAATGTTGCAGAAAGTATGGCGTTGAGGAGAGAGATGGCTCATGAAGGATTTGAAGCTCACGTAGAAGACATGGATCCAGAGCATCAAGAACTCCCCCATCTTGGAAATCATAACATGGATCCCCCCTTGGCCTCACGCATAAGCACTCTAACAAAGACTACCTGGGCCACGAGTGTACATTTGAATCCACCTGGTAACCTTGCCCTTGCGTTTTGTTTTTCAACATCTAGAACAACAAGCTAGTTCAAGCAGTGGGAGAGTAGGAGCAAGTCTTATAAAAGGCACAACGATGGCAACACAAATGTATTCATTATTATACGGGAGTACCTTTTCGGGTGTATCATCAGCACATAATACAAGCATGCCGATTTTTGGATTAACTTCTAGGAGTAGTAACACTTCGCAAACTGTTGGGGTACAATTCAGTTCTAATGTTGGGACATAGGGAAGTACATCTTCTGGTCTGACCCTAGCTATAGGTTCGGGATCAGGAGGGCATAGGTAGCTCTGGTTCAAGAGGATCTAGTGGTTTTGGAGGTAGGGGAAACATAGGAGGTTCTAGATCAGGTGGGCAAGGTCCGCACCAACCCCAGAATATTTACATGGAAATGTCTCTTCATCTTCCAGAGTATAGGGGCATAGAAAATTTTGCTAAACATGTGCACATGTGTGAAATATTGTGGCACACAAAAGGAATCACAGCTTCTGAGCATACGGCAAGCCAATTTGCTACTAGGTTACAAGGGCACGCACACATCTGGTATTAGAAAGTTTGACCATAATCAGACTTGTGTAGATTATATAGCTTTAAAGGATGTATTCCTTAAAGAGTTTCATATCCCTGAGTTTGATTAGAAGACTATAAGTGCGCTCAAAGATACTAAGCAAGGCACTACTGAAAGTGTTAGAGAGTATAATGCATGGTTTAAAACATTGTTATCAAATATTTCTTATGACATACACGTAAGACATCATGCACAATGGTTCATTGGGGGCTTGATTACCCCTTTTAGGAGGGCATTATCACATAAGACATACATTGATCTGCACGAAGCACTTGAAGTAGCCTTGCACTTTGAGGCAGTTGGAAGCATAGATACCAAGGTGAGCCCATTTTTAGAAGCAAAAATAGTAGAAATGGAAAAACAGTTGGACCATGATGACTATTATTCATGTTTGGCATTTGGGGGTCACTTTGGACCATGATGACTTAAACAGGAAAAAGTAACTTTAGTTACTTTTATTTTATTGGCCCCTCCATGGAAAGAAATGCGTCTAAGGTCTATTGGGTATCTTTTTCCTTAGAGAAGTATATAAGGATCTGGGGGAGAAAGGAAAAGAAAATTTTTGGCATACATTTTATCGACCCTTCACGTGAAATTTATGTTTGTGCATCTATAGCTCGTGGAGTGAAATCCCACAAGGACCCTAGCTTCGGTGGTGAGAGACCCGTCCCTAGCTAGTAGGGCATTCTTTGATAGTGAGAGATCTACCCTAGTCTGTCATTTTGGAGCCACCTTCTGGGCTGTGTTATAGAGAAATTATCAGAGGTTTCAAAGGAAGGAATTCGAGGGTTTTGGGGGAATTTGGGGAAGATAATTTGTGGGTTCCAGATTAGATTTACGGAAGCCATTTGGGCTAGGCTTAACATCACTTTGAAGGTAACTCCATCAGTTGCCAACCCCTTTCCAAGTGAGGTGACTTGCAACCTTTATTTTGAGGGTTTTCCAGTTTGTCCCTTTCAAATCTAAAGGTTGAAATGTCATTTCCTATACCTGTTATTGTTATTTCCAAAGACTCTTAATTTTTGCTCTTGTATTTGGAGAGTTACGAACCTCTGAAGTTTTCCAATTGTCTAGGGCACACTGTGCTTTTTCTAGCAGCATTTTAATTTGTGTAAAATTCTAAAAATAGTTTATTATGTCCTCTATAATAATATCAAGCTCTCTTTAAATTTTTAGGTAATTCGAGTGGATATTTTGGGAGATATTGATTTTATTAAGTTCATTGTCCTTACTGTAAAAATCTGCATAAATTAGTATTTTATTTGGCTGCAAACTTTCAATATTTGGTGCATTTTTAAGTGGTATCCCATAAGGGATATTTTGGTGGTATCAGATTTTTTGTTCCTCCAGCATGTGTGGGTTAAATATGGTAGTTTGGAAAGATCTCAATGTGGGGTTTATGAAGGAAATGTTCACCAACATGGTAAAACAATAGGAAGCCTTTAAGCTTTATTTGAGTCAGCTCACTCAGAATGTGAGTCAAAGCAAATCTTGCGACAATAAGGAAACAAGTGAGAACAACAATAAAGGGCACCGAATAGAGGTGATTAATGAGGATTCTTGTTGGAGGAAATACCAATCTTTGAGTAAGGGTTTCAGAGATAATATGTCATTTCCATATTATTGCATGATGAATATTGGTAGCAAGCCCAAGTGAGATCATCATATGCTAGGTACCTGAATTACAAAAGAACTCATTTGAAGAAGAAGAAGCTTCTAGAGAAAAAGGTATGATTTCCATTGAGAAAAGTAATTGCATTAGTGAAACTTTACTTGTTAGAGAAATTATTCCAGCTCAGGAGAAGAAATTTCTATATGCAAGCAAGGAGGATGTAATGGAAACTCTAAAACGGTGTGAGGAATGGAATAGTAGAGCTAGAGATACTAGATTAATAGCCGCTCAAGAAAGACAACACCCATAAGAGTTCAAGGGTAATATGTGGGCAAATGATGTAAAGAAGGCTACACCCACGAAAAAAATTTGTATAGAGAAACTTGCACATGAGAAGGAACCTAACATGGAAACTTGTGTGGAATTGCATGTTGTTGCAATTTCCAAACTAACAACTCATGATAAGCTGATTTATGAAGAATTTTAGCCCATTGTAGACCAGAAGGCTTAGGATTTGTGGCAGAAAAATCAAGTCATTTTTGAGACCAAGCTTGATGAGGATACTCCAAGGGATGGTGTTTTGGAGGTTTCTAAATAAAAAATAGAAGGTGAACATTTTGATGATAGTATTTATAAGGAGGTTAGTATTAGCACGGATTTATTTCATCATCTTCATCCTATATCATTACAACATTTTTATCATGATGGTATTCAACCTATTGTCGATAAGAATGCTAAGAATTTGGTACATCAAATTCAATTCATCGTGAAGACAAAGATTGATGATCTTCTTTATGAGGAGATACAAGAGAAGCAAATATGGAAGACCTTACATGATACAAGGGTTCATGGGCATTATAAGGTATGGGATCTTGGTAATAGGTGGCAATTATCCAAAACTATAAATTTTGATTTTGAAAACTTTGTGACTTATTTCATAAGCAAAAGAAGGAATTCAAAAGTATCTTTTTGGATTACAAGTGTTGGCAAGCATGATTTCTTCATTGGAGACTTTGGTGTAAGAAGGGAGAGTACCTCTCAAGGTACTAGTGTTGGTTTTCTGATTGCTAAAAAGGGTAAGAGAATATTCTTTAATCATCTTCATCCCGCTGGACTGTGGATAACAACAGTCATAATGAGAGGAGAAAATAGCAATATGGGACAACATAATCAAAGAGGTGAGAGTGGACATTTAGGGAAGTGGCCTCCCCATTTTTCTACTAGGCCTTTGGGCTTCATGAACCTTCTTTCTTGAAGGATCCAGGAGTTTCACAGGTACAACCACCAGTAGATATTTTGGATGAGGAGTCTTGTTGGGAGAGGTACTAGACCTTGAGTGAGGGCCTTCGTAATAACATGCCATACTAGGAATATTTCAAAATGAATATTGGCAGTAGACCTAAGAAATATCATCAGATATAAGTACCTAAGTTATAGAGGAGATTGGGATAGACTTCCATTCCACACTTCGATGGTTCTAAGAAGTGTACTGCACAGTCTTGGATTTAGAAGTTGAAGGCATACTCTTACTTGAACCCTATGCGTGAGGAAGATGCAATTAATTTTACAATCTTACATCTCGAGGGAGATTCTCATGATTGGTGGCATCATGGGTTGATTACACAGGGACACATGCACATTACTACTTATGTAGAGTTTGTACAGAGACTGGGGAGTAAATTTGATAGGAGGGACCCTGACAGGTATTTCAGGGAGTTAACTCATTTGAGACAAATTATTCCCATGGATCAGTATATTGCAGATCTTTAGAGATTATCAGTCATGGTACCTGATGTCATGGAGATAAGGTTGATTTCACTGTTCGTAGCAGGTTTGACAGATGCTCTCTCTAGGTTTGTAAAGGCATTTGAGCCTTCTTCTTTGCATGAGGTTGTTAGGAAAGCTCAAGACTTGGAGTTATTCACTCCAAAGCTGAGGGATCCACCTCATGCTCAACAAAGGGAACCTCCATCTGGATCAGAAAAAATTCAGCAGAGGGAGCCTCCACCGAGGTAGGAGTTGGCTAAGAAGCCAATCATTACCCGAGAGGACAAAGATGAGTTGAGGCAAAAGAGACTATGTTTTGATTGCCACACACCCTGGGTTCCAGGACATGATTGCAAAGGTAGAGGGAAGGACCAATTCATTGGGGTCTTCGAGGAGAGTGAGGGTGAAAAGGTGAGGATTTCGAGACTCGTGAGATGGATGATGGAGATGGGGTTGCGTTGGATAGTTTTGATGCGGGGAAGGAGGAGGAGAATTTTCTTGAGGAGATTATAGCCACATTGTCTAGTACTCTGATGTACAAGGCATTTAGGATTAGAGGAGTTATGTAGGGTCAACGAGTTGGGGTACCCATTGATAGTGGGGCAACAGACAACTGTATTGATGCCTCATTAGTTAAGAGGAAAGAATTACAGACAAAGGATTTTGAGGGCTTCAACGGGGTTGTAGCTAATGGAGAGTCTTTGAGGTGCACACGGCGGGTTACTCAAGTGAGCATCATGATGGGTAACTATATAGTTACCAATGATTTACACATTGTTGGTATGGGAGTGACCAACATAGTGCTAGGAGTGTAGTTGCTTCACTCTCTTGGTGAGTTTCAGACTAACTTTCAGATGATAGAGCTGAAGTTTAAGTCCAAGGGTAGGAATGTGATTTTGAGGGGAGTATCTGTAGGAGCACCAAGGGTGGTTATAGCTGAGGGGATGGAGAGGACGATATGGCATGGTGAGGAGTTTTATTATTTTGGATCGATGTGGAGTATGATGGATGTGGGTGTGGCCAGCAATGTTACACATGAGACGATTATTGAGATTGGGATTATAGGTTCAGTTCATCCGATTTTATCATTATGTTGGTTATCTGAAGTTTCAGTAGACTAGAGACCTCATTTTCTTGTTGAGTACTCCAAGAGCCGACACACTTGTGAGATTATGGATGGTCACATACATGATGACAGCTACAGATTGGAGGATGAGATGGTCTTCTATCAAGGAAGATTGAGCCTTATGTCAGATTCATGGTTGAGGATGGAGATATTGTGACATGTGCATTTTCCTTCCATGACTAGACATTTGAGCTTCGATGAGACCTACAAGTTCATGTCAGAGAGATTCATATGCCATAGGTTAAGGGAGGATATCCCCAACTTTATACAGGCATATACAGTTTGTCACTGTGACAAGTCAAAGCCTACGGGTTCATCATTTTTTGAATTGACATTTGATAACAATCCTATGTATTTTACTGCTTCTATGCCCGGTGAGCACTTCACCCATGTGTTAGTCAGGGGAGAGATGAAATTGACTCATGGTTATTTAGTAGGTTCACATTCAGTGCAGGAGGTGGACTATGTGGAGCTGATATTGCCTGTTCACTGTCTACTGGAGTCTTGGGACTTTTCCTCCATGGGACACATTGAGATACATTATGAGGAGCCTTGCTCTCACATGAGTGCAGGTCATGTGGGAGAGTTAGAACCATTTGTGCATATACATGTTGTTTCACAGGTGGATTCAGGGGATTCTACAGGATCGAGAGTGAACTTTTATACCCAGGAGTCAACTAGAGAGGTAGTGAGTGATCACATGATGATAGACTTGCATTGGCAGGGATTGGACAGATTGGCAATTTCAATGTGGGTACCAGGGGAGAGTCGGTGTGGGCATCATACTACTTTAGGAGAAACATTTTTCTCTACACGGCATGGAGAGCATGATCACTACATGGGGTGTCTTGGTTACTCCGCATCACACCGATCATCAGTTGACTGCAGGGTGAGGTGGAGAAACTTATCACGTGGTATTCAACGTCTGCAGCATGATAGGATAATGCTTGGGGTCAAGCATTTCTTGGGAAGGGAGGACTGTAATGTCCCATTTTCTACGCCAAAGCCCTAAGGGTCAAGTCGAGTCCAAGCCGGGTCATACCCAAGGGGATGTGGATGTTGGGGGCTATTAAGAAGGGGCCACATGGTACTAATATTCATGTTTGGCATTTAGGGGTCACTTTGGACCATGACGACTTAAACAGGAAAAAGTAACTTTAGTTAATTTTATTTTACTGGCCCCTCCATGGAAAGAAATGTGTATAGGGTATATTAGGGCTCTTTTCCCTTAGAGAAGTATATAAGGAGCTGGGGGAGAAAGGAAAAGGAACTTTTTGGCATACATTTTATTGACCCTTCACATGCAATTGATGTTTGCGCATCTACAACTTATGGAGTGAAATCCCATAGGGACCCTAGCTTCGGTGGTGAGAGACCCATCCCTAGCTAGCAGGGCATTCTTCGGTAGTGAGAGATCTACCCTAGTATGTCATTTTGGAGCCGCCTTCTGGGCTTTGTTACAGAGAAATTATCAAAGGTTTCAGAGGAAGGAATTTGAGGGTTTTAGGGTCATTTGGGGAAGATAATCAGAGGGTTCTAGATCAGATTTACGGTAGCCATTTGGGCTGGGCTTAACATCACTTTGAAGGTGCCTCCATCAGTTTCCAACCTCTTTCCAAGCGAGGTGACTTGCAGCCTTTATTTGGAGGGTTTTCCAGTTGGTCCCTTTCAGATCTAAAGGTTGAAATGTCATTTCCTATACCTGTTATTGTTATTTCCAAAGACTCTTAATTTTTGCTCTTGTATTTGGAGAGTTACGAACCTCTGAAGTTTTCCAGCTGTCTAGGGCATGCTATTCTTTTTCTGGCGGCATTTTAATTTGTGTAAAATTTCAAAAACAGTTTATTATGTCCTCTATAATAATATCGAGCTCTCTTTAAATTTTTAGGTAATTCAAGTGGATATTTTGGGAGATATTGATTTTATTTAGTTCATTGTCCTCACTGTAAAAATATGCATAAATCAGTATTTTATTTGGCTACAAAATTTCAATATTTGGTGCATTTTTAAGTGGTATCTTTACAATGGAAAAGTGACAAGTGAGCATGGGAATCTATAAGGAACTCTTCCCCGCACCCGACCTCCCGAGGTCGTGCCGAGACAACCGGTGGGGATGGAATATACGTGGGGTATAGACAAACTAGTTAGGCAATCTTATGTCTTCGACACGCACTAATGGAATATGTGAATCTAAGGCAAAGAAGGCCCTTCTAACCTGAACTGGCATGATAGCTCAGTCGGTGAGGATGATTGCTTGAAGGCTGTAATCAATATCGAGCTCTGGCGTGATCCAATCTATAGGTTGTGGAATATGTGGAAGATATCCTGTTGGCACTTTGTATATGTTTCCTGACAGGGTCATGAAAATGGATGATGGATATATAGTGGATTCTATGGGCGATTCTCTGGTCTAGTCCAAAAATCTTTAGCTTGATTAGCTGCTACATCTAGTGAGGATAGTTGTGCGATAATGATTAGTGGAAGTGGAGAGGATCTAAATACTAATGTGCGTAAACCCAGCATCAATTGTTTGTATTGACCTATGGGCCTGTTGGGTTGTGGGCCTCCTATGGTCATATGCAGAATCAATCCCTGATCCCTAATATCCAGCAGTCATATGCCTTTTCAACCTCTATATTTAGAACTAAAAGTTGTGCAATCTTCTCAGAAAACCTTATAGGTGTTCTGAAAACTTGAATTCTTAAGCTAGTGTCTATGTCAATGAGAATATCTCCTGCATCTGGCTATGGGACAAAAGGATCACAACTGAATGTTTGCTCTCTTTCAAGCCCTTCTACAGTCATGCGGATATTTATTTAGGGTAATCTGTGGTTTGGCTGGTTTCACCAAAACGCATGTGCTTTGTCGTCTTCTATGTTTAATCCTCTCAACTGTGAGCTAATTTCTTGTAGGTCTGTTGTTGTTCGGAAGACCTGAATTCTGAGATATTGGTCTATGTCAGTTATTGCTGCAATAAGATTGGGTTGAGGCACGATTGGTTCGAATACGTATTCTCTGGGCTCCCTAGGTCCCGTGATTGTCATGCAAAAGGAAACAATATAAATCTAACTAAAGCAAAGGAAACTAATTATGCAAAGTATATTCACATTATTTTTGATAGAATATTTAACAAAATTAAGATAACAACTAATTAAAATTGAAAGAGCAATTATTTAATATCTAGAAAATAACAACTAAGCTAATAACTGAATTTAAAACAAGCAAAGTAACCGAGTATAGCTACCTACCTGTGCAGTTGTGAATCTATTCTAAATAATTAAATAACTGATCTAATTTAATTGAAAGACCCCCGATCTTACCTCAGAAGTGAGGAATGAATCATAGTTTCTCAGAAACTATCAATCCCCATAGCTTCCCCGGCAATATCAAAAGTGAGATTAACTGAAATGAAATGATTCACTACCCTATTTGATATGTTTTAACTAGAACTTTGATAGCATGAACCTGGATTTTGCAGAATAGTGGCGAATCCGATTGTGTGTGGCTTTGTCCCCTCAGTGTGGTCTCCTCATTCCTTCGTACTCATGTGAATCCAAAAAAGCATGTAATGCTAGCATCAACAGGAGTAGGTATTAGAACAACGGCAGCCTTGGATGTGACCGAATATAATGCGAGTAGGAGAGGGATAGCACAAGAGAACAGAGCTTGGCTTATGTAATTCCTAGAGGGATTTACTGTGAGTCATACAACACAAAACATCCAGAACCTGAAACTATCCTTCTTGACGAACAAAACCTACAACTCTAATGGCTTCAGACTGAAAATGAAACTATCCTACTTCAATTGATTGCATGAAAACAATAACAACACTAGCACAAGAAGATCATGTGGCTTTTAAACAGGAAAACAACACTAAGTATTCATGCAACAAATAAAACTAATACAATTCCTAAGCAAGAACTGAAAGAATAAAATTTGAAATGAGAGAATGAGAGGCTATTTTTTTTAGGGGGGCCATTTGCTTGAAAACCAACCAGCTATTTATAGAATTCCCATTTACCCAAAGGTGAAATCCAATTTGAACTCTTTTACAATAAACAATGGAGAAACACTATTACAGGGAACCAAAATCATAAATACAAGCAAAAATGGATGAAAAAGTCGGTAAAAGTTGAAAACTACACAAGTCACAATTAAAAAACATTTTGGAAAATGCGTGAAGGACCACCGCCCTGAGCAGGGCGGTGGTTACAGGACCGCCACCCTGCCTGGGCAGCGGTCACAAGACCACCGCCCAGTCAGGGTGGTGGTTTCATTACTGAAGACCAAAACGCAAAGGAAAAGAGAGGAAAAGAGAAAAATAAAGCATGCAGAGGCTAGGCGGGGCATGCAGGATGTTAATGTATACTTGGAGAGATTTTCTAGATCCCGAACACCTTGCGAGGAGACCTGTATCATCATTGGGGCACGTGTAACATTGTTTTGATGGTGCAGTACCCTACAATTTTGGGTACGTACATATTGCCCCCTTGGAGAAGGGTTTTAGCCATGAAGAGGTGTAAAATGGTGGGTCTGAGTATGGCAGTCCTGAAATGGGAAGTTAGAAATTATACATAACACATCCGTGTGTCGAAATGACGCCATCCAAAATTCCCGCTACCTGCAAAATGAAAAGAGGACTCAAGTGCAGATAGATGAAATAAATTGAAAAATAAATACTAAAATAATATGAAATGAGGACTTACCATCTGCGCGGGGATAAGTACTTACCTCCGTCGGCACTCCAAACCTACAAAAAGGGCATTCAATACAAGTCAAGATGCTATATATGTAAAAATGGGCCCATTTTCCTATTCATTTGTGCGTGTTGATTTGATTGATTTTGAGCTCTGGGACCCACGGTGACGGTTTTTGACGAGAGTATAGTCAAAACGTTCGTGACGAGATAGTGATCATGCCTCCGCGAGTGGAACATCGACTCGCGAGATCATAGGTTAGTTCTTCTTGATTTAATGTTTTTACCCCCAAAATGTTAAAATGATGAAATTTTTGTCATGGGGGGATTATTTTTGAAAATGTCAGTGTTAATAGGGTCACTTAGGGGGGGCACCTAATGGGTAGGCTTTGTTTTAGTCAAAATAGTCATTTTTTCGTGTTTTTGGGCATTTTTTAGGGCACGTGACCCATTTGGAAATGCGGGACACGACCACTGCCCTGAGCAGGGCAGCGGTTACAGGACCACCACCCTTTAAGGTGACGATTATGGAACCGCCGCCCTACTTAGGGTGGCGGTCCTTTACAGAACACCAAAATAACAGTGTTTTGCACGCATTTTTGCATTTTTAGTATTCTTATATGTTTTAATGATTTTTCCAATGTAATTTGAATACTTACTCTTTTTGGCATGTTTTTGGGTGTATGCAGAAGGAGGAATATATCATATGGAGCCGAGAGAGAGAGAGTGTGACTAGCTTCCAGCAGTGTTGGATGCACTTTCTCAGGCGGAGCAGGATACTCTTCAAAGGGCCGGCATATTACGTATATCACGGGTTCCTCATGTCGCACCTTCTAGTCACATACTTTGTGACCTATTTTCGTATTGGGATGCTGATCGAAACACTTTCCAATATCCAGGAGTTAGGGGTGAGTGGACTATTACCCTAGAGGATGTCTACCACATCCTGGGAGTCTTGATTATCGAAAAATGACTTACACTTGAGACAGCAAGGTCACGGGCTCAGATAGCTCAGTGGGCCACATATATGGGAGACACAGTTGTCTCCACTGGTTCGAAGAAGGGGGTGAGGTTCCATTCCATTCCTAGCTTTCCTATCCCCTTAATTCATCAGGCCATTATGGGGATCCTTGCCTCGAGATTGATATGGGACAAGGGAGGGGACACCTTACTCTACTGTTGGTCCCCTATTATTGCACAGATTGAGGCACATGGCCGGATTTATGCCTGGGGAGCTGATATACTTGGGACCACCTATCATGATTTGTACCAGGTGGTTTGCTTACAGGGACAGTCTTTGAGCCATCTGAACCTGGTTATGAGTTGGGTCTATGAGTGTATCATCCCTTATAGGAGAGGCGTAGAGGTGGCAGATCCTGGAGCCATGAGGGTAGCTAGATGGACAGAGATGTTGGTGCTTAGAGCACCACACCAGCTAGTTGCCTCCCTGACTACTGATGATATGGAGGCCACACCTTATCAGGCCATGGCAGGGTTGTGGGGCGAGGAGACCCTCACTTTGATTTCCTGCTCTACTATAGGGCAGCTTGTGGACAGGACGAGGAAGGTGGAGACACACCCCTTTGACCGAGTGCCTCAGCAGTTTGGCCTTGCTTATGTTGGTATGCTCCCCCCAGTGGTGCCAGTGTTTAGATCAGTTCGAGAGGCTAGGGGAGGTCCTAGAGGCCAAGGTTGGACCATTGTTACGCCTGTCGTCCCTATTGCATCTAGGAGCGTGGTACATGCTCAAGGGAGAGCCGGTGCTCCTCAGGCACCTTTACTTCGGATCATTGCCAGCCTTGCCCACAGTAATGACAATCCCATTGATATAGACTCTGAGTCTAAGGAGTTCATAGGGGGAGAGACGAAGGAGGAGACTGAGGATATGGAGGTCAGTGAGTCAGGTGGAGAGGAGGATAGTGATCCCAAGTGGCATGACACTCAGGAGATCTTACAGGCTGAGATGGCAGAGCAGAGTGCGGAGAGGGTGACCCTAGTTTCAGAGGAGTTTCCCTCTCAGGCTCTAGGTGGAGAGGATGAGTCCATAGTAGGATGCTATGTTTCCCTAGGCACATGAGGAGGTCTTCAGTCAGTGGCGACATCTGTGGTAGGCACTGATCCTAGGGATCCCTCTTGGAGGCCCGGAGATCCAAGTGGGTTGTCACCCTTTTTTTTTAATATTTGTTTTTAGCTAGGATTGCCTTAGTTGCTATCTCTTGTTTTGTTCATCTTTGTTTTTATCTTTTGATTATTTCTTAATTTTCTTTTCTCCTTTGTTTGCAGAGACTATGGATGAGTGGCGAGACCTGAT
Organism: Taxus chinensis; assembly: GCA_019776745.2. Taxonomy (NCBI): domain Eukaryota; kingdom Viridiplantae; phylum Streptophyta; class Pinopsida; order Cupressales; family Taxaceae; genus Taxus; species Taxus chinensis. The sequence goes on along the minus strand of CM034152.1, from coordinate 161,582,352 downwards.
TCACCGGGTATGTACTGATACCCTGATGATCCCCATGGAGAGGACTCACGCCGAGCTATCCGTGGATGCAGGGGAGCCTTCAGCAGCTGGTAGGCATAGTGATGTCTTTGCCCCTATCTAGCATGTGGCCAAGATGGTGACTACCCTCCGTACCGAGTTGGCCAGATATAGGACAGTGGAGCGCCTGATGAGGAGTCACTCTCATAGCGAGGTTGCAACTGCTCCTCGGGACCGTGAGCCCTCAGTGCATTCAGAGCGCCAGCGTAGCCGGAGTCCTAGACGTGGTCATGCACCTTCAGAGGGATCTCATAGGGGTTGAGAGGCCACTTGGCTCTTTTTGTAGTGACTCTTAGATTATTTATATGATTTATTTTGTATTTCCCGGGCTCATTGAGCGTTTTGACCATGCCTAGCGCATGATGGTGTTGTACATAAAACTTGATTATATATATATATATACTTCTTTTTGGATCAGACTCTTGGTGTCTAGGATTTTGTGATTTGTTTCCACATGTAAATTATAATGTCATTTTTATATGCTTTTCAGAATGTATGCAATGGAGAACAAATGATACAAATGCTTTCTTTATTTCTTTTTGTATTTCGTGATGCTGATATATGATAATGCAAACACAATGTGATTTTGAACTTTAGCTTCTATAAGCAATTTTCTCGGTACTTCATATTGTTTTGACAGAATGTGATGACAAGCTGGTATGATGAGCAGATGAACTTGCCCCACTCCTAACTCCATGCAACTAGTAAGATGTGAGGGCTCACCACCGAGAGCTAGAAAGGGCACAAGCTAAGAAATTGTGTTGAAATGGTAATGATGAGAGATAGACAAAGATTTGGTGGAACCAAATTAGGACGCTACAAACCTATTCTACTCAAGTGACTCCATAGTTTAGAATGCAACTTGCTTTGCAGTTTATCTAGACTTAGATCCATAGATGGCCACATGGTTGACAAAATCTGGTTTTCAGGGTTTTGAACTCTCTTGGAATTTTGGACATCTGATTCATTTGTTTTTGACTCAAGATTTCAAAGGTTTGTTCAAATTATTTAATTTATGACTTTTAACGTTTTATGTCAAGAGGACCCCCTACACCTTGCCCCATGCTACTAGTAGGAAGCATGGGCTTATCACCATGGACAAGGCATAGGCGAGTAAGGGCATTCCCATCCTTTCCCAACCTTAAGTCACTAGTAAGAGACGCAAGCTCAACACCAAAGGTTGGTAGGGCAAGGAAATGTGTAAAAATAAAATTTTCTGTTTGATCTATTTTTGACTTACTTATTTGAGCAAAATGTCAGTATGTTCTTATTTCCAAAGAGATATATATACGGGATAGATGTGACACTATGAAGCTTCTAGAATAGACCATAGGCAAGACACTTATCCTAGGAAGAAACAAAAGTGAGAGCAAGCATGCAGGTCTTGGTATGGCTACCATTAAGACTTTTTCATATCTAGCTTTATTTGATGAAATGATTCCGAAATAGTTAATGATGTTATGAAAATGAAGAAGTACAATTGGAATGCTTCTACCAATACCATCAGAAGTTTGTAATGAATTACTTGAGAATAAGTTCCTTGATCACAAAATTTTACGAAACGAGTGGACAAAATGAACCTAACTACATGAAGATGCAATGTAGATATAATTATACAAATAGTGTTGGTCGCTTATGCATAGAATCGTTTAAGATGCAAGGAATTGACTGTTTCATTGAATTCCTCGCCTTCCAATGTACATAAGAGATATGCACCATTTCCATAGTCTTTCGTGACTCAGTATGGGCCCAACCATTTGGGTCGGAATTTCCTTCCTTCACCGGTCTTTTTATCAATCCGGTTGTCTAGTCTTAGAACTACATCTCCTTCATATATATCTCACTTCATAGACCTTTTTGTTATACTACCAGCACATCCTGTCATCATAAACTCTATGCCTATGTTCATCATCTAACCTAGCCTCATCTAGGCTTTCTAGTTGGGAGAGGCGTGCTTCTCTATAAGCTTCTTCATCCAGAATCCCTTGTAGTGAGATGCGGAGACTGGGTATTTCAACCTCAAGTGGGAGAACTGCTTCTGCTCCGAATACCAATGAGAAAGGATTTGCTCCTGTTGGTGTTCTTATTGAGGTTCGGTGGGCCCACAAGGCTGAATATAACTTTAGATGCCAATCTCATTTGTTTTCTTTTACCGTTTTGAGGAGAATAGCTTTCAACATTTTGTTTGTTGCTTCAACTTTCCCATTAGCTTGAGGGTAATACAGGGAGGCTGTATGATGGTTTATTTTAAATTTACTGCATAGCTCACAGACCTCATCATTCTTAAAGGAAGTTCCATTATCTGAGATAATGATTTGTGGGACACCGTACCTACAAATGATCTAGTTCAAGATAAACTTGGCGATCACGGCACTGGGTATAGTGGTAAGAGGCATAACCTCTACCCATTTGGTAAAATACTTGGTGGCCGTGATTATGAAGTTATGGCCATCTGTTGACGAGGGAGAGAATTTCCCTATCAAATCTAGGCCCCATGTAGAAAAGGGCCATGGAGTCGCGATTGGTTGTAGAGTTTGTGCCGGCATGTGAATCTCATGGGAAAATTCTTGGCATTTATGGCATCTGCGTATAAACTCTACTTCATCGTGTTCTAGAGTGGGCCAGAAATAGCCCATCCGATGTATTTTGCGGGCAGTGGCATGACCTCCAAAATGGCCACCACATATTCCACTGTGGGATTCGTAGAGAATCTTCTTGGATTCTTCTGTGTCAACACACCTTAGAAGCATTCCATCGAAAGCCTTACGATAGAGCACTTGTTCTATAATAATGTATTTAGCCACGATAATGCGTAACTGCCTTCTTTGCTATGGTGTAGCACCTTCTGGATATGTATGGTCCATGATATAATTAATAATATCAGTATACCAAGGACATTCAGAGATGGGAGGTCTGGTTTCGATGTAATATATGCATTCATCAGGAAAATCTAGATCTACTAGATCACCTCTATCTAACCGGTTGTCGGCTAACCAATCTACAATGATTTTGTCCCTTAACAGACTTTTAGTTTACAAAAGTTAATTTGAATTCTCCCATTAAGGTTATAAACCATCCAGCCTTTTTAGACAAGGACCCTTGCATGAGGAAAGTTCATAAATGGTCTGTTTTTACAATGACCCTTGTTTCTTGATTTAGCATGTAATGTCTTAAGCGTTTGGTTACAAAGACTATGGCAAGGCATTCTTGTTCTGCTTGCGTATAACGTGTTTCATAATCGAGCAACGTTCGGCTAATGAAATAGACGCACATTCTCATTTATCGTCATCTTCTTGAGCCAACATGCAGGCTAGCGAGACATTGGTAGCTCACGTGAATATAAGATTAAAGGGTGGTCTGGTCTTAGGAGGCATTAGCGTAGGTAGGAGACAGTACAGAAGTGTTTAACTGCTTCGAAGGCCTCATGGTATTCCTTTAGTCCAAATCGATACTATAATCCTTTCTTGAGTAGATTGTTGATTAGATGAATGGAAAAACTTAAATCTGGGATGAATCTCCGGATTGCACCGAGTTTCCAAGAAATGACCTAATTCCAGACTCATCCGAAGGTGGGATCATTTCAAGAAGAGCCCGGATTTTGGCTGGGTCTACATCGATCCCTCGTGATGATATGATGTAACCTAGGAGTTTCCCTCCTGTCACACCAAATACACATTTTTCTGGGTTTAGTGTGACTCCGTATTGGATCAAACGTGAAAGAATGATGCGGAGCACTTCCAGGTGATCACAGCGCTTCCTGGCCTTGGCCAATAAGTCATCTACATAGGACTCCATGATTTTATGAATAAGATCATGAAATATTTATGTCATTGCCCACCAATATGTAGTGCCATCGTTCTTGAGACCGAATCGCATAACAACGTAGCAATAGGTTCCCCAAGGAGTTATAAACGTGGTTTTGGCTTGGTCTTGTTCAGATATTCTAATTTGATTGTATCCCAAGAACCCATCCATGAGAGATAAAAGCTCAAATCCAGTTGTTGCGTCAACGATGATGTCAATGGATGGTAATGGGAAGTCGTCCTTGGGGCATGCCTTGTTAATGTCTTAGAAATCATGGCAGAGCTTCCCATTCTTTTTTAGAATGGGGATGATATTAGATACCCATTGAGAAAATCAACTAGTTTGATGAACCCTACCTAGGGAAGCATTGACATCTTCCTTCACCAAAGCTACCTTGGGTTTCATTGGTCTCAATTTTTGTTTAATTGGATTTGCATCTGATTTGGTGAGAGGTTATATACCACAATGTGTGGTGTGATTCCCATCATTTCTTTATAATTAAATGCAAAATCCTTTTGATGTTCTTTGAGGATTCAAGATTTCTATTTCTTCTAGAGTTAACGAATATCCTAGTTTGAAGATCTTTGGTTCTTCCTTCGTTCCGATGTTAATATCAATTGTTTTCTTCTATTAAAGAAGCGTTACCTTCTTCAAACGTCAGGCGAGGCTAGAGGTTAGTTCCAGATCTTCTCCATTCTCTACCCGCGTATATGTCGAGTTCCTTTTGTGGGGGAAGATATGGGATTTCCAAAGTAAGAAGATGAATGTGGGATTAAGCACAAATCTACCATGTGATGGGTGAGATGTAACTCTGCATAGGCCATTTAGGTAGTCAAGAGTAATCACTATCAGAGACTGGTAGTTTATCACCCAGTCAATGTGACGTAAAAGAGGTGAATTCTCAGCTATAACAAGAGGGTTTGTTGATGTTTTCTTTACTAATGGTTCAGTATGAAGGGATACCATGAAACAGGTGTCTTCCAACTCACTGTTTGGAGTGAAAACAAGCTGAGGTTGCTATCGAATCTGTCAGAAGCCGTTTTGTTCTCGTGGGATTGCCATCAATGGATATGAAGTTAAATCCTTTGCTCAAATCTAATACTATTGTTTTTGTAGAGCTGTAAGTGTTCAGCTCTAGTCTCATACACCTCAGAGACTTGGTTTGCTACTAATTGTGAGTCTCCTAACACTCTGATGTCATTAACACTGATCCTTTTAGCTATAATGAGACTAAGGAGGAGGGCTTCGTACTTCAGCGCCATTGTTTGTACATTCTAAATTTAATTTAAAGGCGAATGGTAGGATATTTCCCTCGAGTAAAGTGAAGATCACACCTACCCCAGCCCCATAACGACATCTAGCTCCATCAAAATGGAGAGTCCAATATTTAGTTGGGAAGATGGATGTTAGGACATTCGTTACGTCTATTTCTTCTGCTTCGGTTACTTCTACCATGTAAAGTTTTCTCTGTTGGAAGGGAACCAACTCCTAGGGTATATCCCATACCTACAGAATCAAATGGTAGGAAAATTGGTAGATCTTGTTCTAGCAATTCAACAATTTTTGCAGTAGTTCCTAATGATACTGTTTCTACAACGTTAGCCTCATCCTTGAGGGCTGGGATATTCTTGATTAGGTTCGTAGCTTCTAACTCCATTGTAGGTATTAGCTTTTCTTCTGGTTTTGAGTTGGTTGGCTTGTTAATTTGGTTTGTTGGGAGTTCAAATTCAGAGTGAAAACCTGGCCTTTTCTTCAGATTGGCTAGGTGTATATCGAATGGCTTTGGAACGCCTTTTACTACGAATATCTTTCCTAAGTGTAAGAATCTTATTTCCTGAAATAACGTAGAAGGGATTGCCTTCATACGGTGTATCCATGGTCGGCCGAGGATCATATTATAGTTGGTTTCTCGATCTATAATATAAAACTTAGTTAGGATTGTTTTGGGTCCTAAGGTGACTGGTAATATTATAGTCCCAATCGAAGTGGCTTTAAGGCTATCATAGCCTCTTAGTGTATTCCAAGTCGTGGAGCAATTTGTTTCTCCATACCCTAGCTTTTGAAGGAAAGAGAAGGGGACTATGTTAACTACTGCCCCATCATCAACCATTGCGGGTTTAACATAGTTGTTATAAACCCACACTTGTAAATGTAAGGCTGGATCACCTCTACATGCAATCTCAGCGTCTGTTGGCATTTTGTTTACATCAAATATAAACTCGGTATCCCTATTTGGTTACCCTGGAGGGAGAATATCGAAGTCTATATGGTTTACTTGTGTTTTGGGGGGGGTGGAGTGATGTTAATTAAATGACCTAAACCTAGTGCTTCTAAAAGCGCAGCCCTATGGGCAGGAGAGTTCTTTAACAAGTCCAAAAAGGAGATGTGAGAGAAGGTCTTTGTTAGGTCATTAACTAAATCGTAGGCACCTACGGCTTTTACTAATGGTTGTTGAATGTTATCTGTCTCTAGCGGGTAACTTGGATTTGGCTGAGAGGAATACTCTCGTGTCCTTGTTACAGCTTCCACGTGTAGCTCAGTGTCTAACTCCACTAAACCGACTATCTTGGCTCGTGGCTAATTTCCTAATTGTGGGTGCGACAGGTGGATTTAGTGAAGTCGAGGCTTCATGATCATTGTTTCCTGTCATCACACCCTTGTTCGTCCCATTTGGATTTAATTTATTGTTATTGTGATTTGGGAGTGGATCATTGAAGATCTTGAGGGGTGCATTTTGAGGGGAGACTACTCCCATGAAAGTATTTGGCGCAGGTGATGCAGGATCTGCTAAGAACATATCTATGAAAAGTTGTCTTTGTTCCTCTAGCAAACGTTGCATGAATTTATTGTAATCGCGGCAAGTCCTAGTGTCATCGCCTCGAATTTTGTGGAAACCATAATACGAGTTAGGATTGTAATTCCTAGGTTGCTAGTTTGGTATGTGTTGTGGTCCAAAACTTTGATTAAACTGTTGACTATTAGGATTAAAGTTTTGCGTTTGTTCTCTGCTTCTGGTTTTGATATCCAATTGTATTTTGTCTTAGACCCTGTGTCTGGATCTGCCGTTGTTGCTGTGGACGATTAAAATCCACTACGTTGATTTTTGGGGTAAAATTGTTGTTTCGTTGATTGTTAGCTAGTGGTGGAGCATTTACAACATTTACCTTTTTAGCTTGGTCAGTTACTCCATCTGTGGTCACCCCGTGATTATTGTTAAGGATTTTAGGTCCTTGATTGACATTTACTATACTAGGATAGGTCGTAGTATTTTGATTGGGGATGATTAACCTCTTGTTTGTTCCATACGTCTTGCGACCACTATCTATTGTAGCTTGATCTATTCGGAGGGTGCTCTCAAGTACTTCATCGTAAGTTCTTAGTGGGAACTTCTAGACTTCTTCCTTTATCTCTCTGCTGAGAGAATGAAGGAATAAATCACATAGTTCCATCTGATCCATGTTTGGAGCACTTGCCGAAGAATAAAGGACTGTACGCCATCTTTGGATGAAATGAGCAACAGATTCATTGTGTTCTTGCTTAATATGCAAGAATTCCCTGATTCCTATTCTAAATAGTTTGTTCATGTCGAATGCCTTGATGAACTCTGAAATGAGTTGTTTAAACGAATGTATTGAGGCTTCAGGTATTCTATAGTACCAATCGAGGGCAATGCCCTCTAAAGTTTTGGGGAATATTTTAGCAACAACCCTGTCCCAAGGGAGCAGTTCTCGAATGGCCGTGGCATAGGCCTTGATATGTGCATTCGGGTCTCCCTCCCCTTTGTACTTGGGAAAATCAGGAAGAGGTCTTGGAAGCATGACGCTTCGTATGGTGAAGTCTAAAGGTTCTTTCAAATATTCTGAATAAGTTCCTATAGCATAGGTTTCGACCATCGATGGTGCTTGCTGAGGGAGTGGAGGTGGGATGGTTTGTTGATGTGGCGTAGCATATGCATTCGCAGGAGCATAAGGAAATCCCTGTGGTTGAGCGAACATGCCAGGAGAAGAGAACATATCTCCCTATGGTGATTTGGAATACATGTTTAAGTATGGAGGAGCATTGCTCAGGAATGGATTGGTTTGTACTAAACCGGGAGGTATCATATTTTCCACCGGAGTGGCATTAGCGATCGCGGTTCTAGTTGGCGTTTGTTGTGAATACTGAGGAGGCATGCCCAACGTGCCTGTTCCCATGAGGAGGTCTACTTGGCTAGGCTGATGTGGAGGGTTCAGAACTCCTACTTGCCCAAAATATGAATTTTGATTTGCTTAAGCAAGCTCCAGCCCTCTAACCTTTTCAGCCAAGGCTGAAATGACCTCGTTTGGTGAAGATATGGTGTTTTGCCTTGAGGGCATTTGTTGTATTATTTGAGGTTGCAAAGGGGATGATACCCTGCTATGAATTGGTCGTTACCCTATCAAATATCACCGAGGGTATTTTCTATAGGTGGAGGAATGGGGGTGTTTTCTTGGAATGAGACCTCAGGTTGTATTTGCAAACCTCCTATAGGTGGGTACATACTTTGATAGCGTTGTTCACTCCTAGCATAACGTGCTAAGTATTCATCATTTAGAAACCGATATGGATTTGATTGTCTACTGATTTGCGGTCTAAGCAATACCTAAGGAGATGAACCAAATTCTCCCGTGAGCGTCATGTTGTTCGAGCCTGAAGGCTCATCTTGTTGCATTTGAGTTAGCTGATCCAACTCCTCTATTTGGAAAGAAGAACTATATCTAGTCCTTTGAGGCGGAGTTTGTGTTGAAAACCGGTTAGTTGAATAGTTGTCACCCCATGCTGAGAGCGAGGGTGATGGTTGTCTATTCAGTTGATCGTAGTAAGCTTCAAGACCTAGGAGAGGTCTGCCATATGCGTCGAATCTCGACATATTCGGGGGGTATATGAATACCCGTAGAATAATGGGAAAGAGCGAAGGTGGATGGAAAGAATGAAAATAAAAGAGGAAGAACTAATTAATTCATGTCAGGTTCACCAATTTTGTTGGTGAAGCTGATGTGAAGGTTAATGAGGTATAGAAGATGAAACATTTGTTTGTTTCATGTCGGGTTCACCAATTTTATACGAGGGAAAAGTGACAAGCGAGTATGGGAATCTACAAGTAACTCTTCCTTGCACCCGACCTCCCAAGGTCGTGTCAGGACAACCGGTGGGGACGGAATATACATGGGGCGCAGGCGAACTAGTTAGGCAGTCATATGTCTTTGACACGTGCTAATGGAATCTGTGAATCTAAGGAAAAGAAGGCTCTCCTAATCTGAATTGACGTGATAGACCATTCGACGATCATAGTTATCTCGAAAACTCAAATCAATCCCCACAGCTTCCCCGGTGTATATCCTATCTATGAGATTAACTAAAATGAAATGGATTCACTACTCTACCTTTGATATGTTTTAACTAAAACTTTAGATAGGGTCATGAACCTAGAATTTTGTAGATACAGTGGTGAATCTGATTGTGCGATGGCTTTGTTCCCTCAGTGTGGAAATCCTTAGCTTCCTTCAGTTGCTATACATGAATCCAGAAAAATTGTGCGATAATATCTAGCATGGAACAGAAGTAGGTATCTGGAACACTAGCGTCCGCAAGCTTCGGATGTCAATGTTCGAATGACAATACTAGTAGGTCCATTGGTTTAGTGGCACCTGAGAATCAGAGCTGTGGCTTATGTAATTCCTAGTGGGATTCCTATTACGAGTCATGTGCAGACATCAAAACCTAATCCAGAATCTTGAGTAGTCGTATGCCTTCTTCGGCCTCTACACTCAGAACCAAGAAGTTGTGCACGTGGCTTCTAAATAGAGTACCTAAGACTAAGCGTATGCATGTAACAAATTGAATTCTTAGGCTATTGAATTCCTAAGTCAATGAACTGGATATCACCTAAATCTGGTTGTGGGACCATGAGAGGATGAGAGGCAAAGGTTTGAGGGGCCATCTGCTTGTAATCAAACCAGCTATCTACAGTCATGCAGATATCCATTCACCCAAAGGAAACTCTGTACTTTGGACTCTTTTATCTATAAACGTGTGTGCTTGAAACATCTATCTACAGGTTAATCCAAAATCATAAATATAAGTTGAAACGGATTTAGAAAGTTTGGTAATTGTTCGGAAGACTTGGATTACATAAGATCACTGGTCTAAAAGAATTATTGCTACAACAACATTGGGTTGAAGGCACCGCCGCCTCTGCTTAGGTAGTGGTCACAAGACCGCTGCCCTAGGTCAGGGCAATGGTTGTCATTACTGAAGAAACAAAATGCAAAGGAAAAGAGGGACAGAAGAGTAAAACTAGAGCTACGCGGAGGCTATAGCTATGGTATGCGGGATGTCCTAACACACACTTGGAGAGCTTTTTTGGATAAACTATTGAATAGACCTTGCAAGGAGACCTGTATTTAATCATATCTGGGGCATGTGTAACATCGTTCTCGTGGTACTGTACCCTATAATTTTGGGTACGTACAATGTACCCAAATTTAGTTCTACTTGTCTGTGCAATCTGAGCATCTATTCAAAGATATGGCATGAAGCTTGAGGATAGATGGATCATGATGTGTGTCATTTTGTAAGACTGGGGATATGATCTAACTGACACTTAGATTTGTGGAGATGATTGATAGCATCTCAAATAGGAATTGATCTTGTCCTAACTGTTTTAGGTGGTGCCTTTCAATCAAGGTAAGAGCGACCTATTAACTGTAACCCTCAAATGGTGAACTATTTTATTTGATATATATTAACTAGGACTTTGTACAAATAGTATGAAAGGGGCCTTGGGAAAATGGTGATCAACACTCCAAGTTCTGTGTGGCTTTGTCCCCTAAGTGTGGTCACTTCCAGATCCTATGGAGATAACGTCAATGCAAGGAAAGCGTTTGATGTTAGCATCAGAAATTTTGAAATCCTGGTATCAAAACTACATAGCTTTAACAACTTGGATTTTGATCTGAATACAATGCGAGTAGGACAGGTCAAAGCGCAGGGGTAAAAAAGTTTAGGATTATGCTATTCCTGAATGGGATTTTTTGGGTGGGAGTTTAGATAATACAAACCAAGGTCCCCTAGAATCTTGAAACTAGGATTTTTGATGAACAAAATATGGAGAAACTTTAACAGCAGATTCCGTACTCAAAAATGGTTAACTCATCTTACTTCAACTAGGATATGTGCATCAAATGGAGGCCCATATCTAGACTTTTCACAAGACAGATCATTTGGCTTCATCTACAACAAAATCTTGAGTTAGAATGAACCAATGCAAGCATTTAGCAATCACTAATTTAATCATGACCTAAACAAGCACCCAAAGGTTTACAAACACTCTTTGAAATCAGAGGAAGGTAAAGTGCATAGTAAATTTTTTTAGGCTCATCTGTATTAGATTTCAAATCATGTTATGTATGGCTATTCATATGTATAGCCAAAGGTGAAATCCAAGCTCTGAGATTGTTTTACAATAACATTCCCCTGCTGATAACACTATTGATCAGGGAACCAGTTATTCATATGTACAAGTCAAAGGCGGTGAAAAAAGCTGGTGAATGCTTGACAATTTATGCGAGTCACGATTTCAAATTTTTGTTTCTTATTTTCTGTTGCAAAACACTTGTGTTTAAGGACCTCCACCTTGATCAGGGCGGTGGTCTACATTTCTTTTGATCAGTCAGGGTGGCATTTGCCAGACCGCCGCATAGGTAGAAGCAGTGGTTTCATTTGATAAAGACCATAAAGCAAATTTAAAATCAGGGGGAAAGATTGCAAAACAAACCTTGCGGAGTGCTAAGCTTAGCATGCCGGATGATTAACGTATTGACTTGCTAAATGATTCATTGGTTCGTTCTAACTCAAGATTTTGTGAGGAGACCTGTATCAAAGATTGTGTGGAAAAGTGTAACATTGATCTGGGCCTCCATTTGATGCACATATCCTGGTTGAAGGGATGATTAACCATTTTGATACTTTCTATTGTTAAGTTTCTCTATAGTTTTTTTGAAATCCTTAAAGAGTCTGGGGGACCTTGGTTTGTCTTATCTAAACTCCCACCTAAAAAATCATTCAAAACAACTAATCTTACCCTGTTTTGACCTGTATACCCATAGAAGATCAAAATCCAGTTGCTAAAGTATGCATAACATATCAGGATTTCAAAATGTCTTTAGTAACCCTTGCCTTGCATTGAAATTATCTCCATAATCTAGAAGTGGCAACTTGTGAAAGTCAAATTTGGAGTGTTGGATCACTCGATTTTCCCAAGGCCCCTTCATACTATTTGTACAAATATGAGGGCATATCTTCATCTACCTTGCACCAGGACTGGTGGATGCCCATGGGTTATCAAACAATAGTCTTATCCCTTGGTTGAAAGAGTACAAATGGGTAAAACCCCAGTTCAGGACAAGATCTAATGTCCTATTTGAGTGCTATCAATCTCTCCACAAAGGCTGAGTGCCATTTAGATCAGTATCCTTAGCTACAAAATGCACACATTACCATGATCCATCTGTCTTCAAGCTTCACTAGCCATATCTTTGATGCTTTCGCTGGCAGAGTGAAATAGGAGAAAAACCCTATTGGGGTACCAACACTTGGTGCTATGCATAAATAATGTTGATCTTTGGTTCAGCAAGGCCTATATCAATTTTGAAAATAAATAGGAAAGGGTGATTATGCCTTTAACAGATGGAAATTTTGTGCCCTATGTTGAGCCCTTAAGTGAAGAATATTTGAATACGATTTATGTACGCGCCATCTGAGATCCATAGATGATTGAACCAACCAAGGAAGGACTAATTTAGTGGGAGGATGCACAATCTATTAGTGATACTAAAAGTGTTGCTTGTGATAGATTGGGCTCACAACACTTATGAGGTTGTAACACTTATGAGGTGGTAGGGCACAAAGTAAAGAGCATATCCCCTTGAGACACTAAACCGCGTTATGTAAGGAGGATAGGTAATAACTCGGTACCTTGTTACATAGGAGAAGGGGATCCCATAGTATTCCTATGCATGCGCATGGAAGAAAAATGGATAGACCCACTGGAAAGAAGAAATATGCTAGCATATACACTATGTGGGACAGCAACACGTTGGTGGATGGTCCAAAGGGATAATCTTGTCGGATGGAATGAAATTGGGATTGATCTTACTGCTACTAGGTTCTTTAGGAGAAATGCACCTACTCAAATCAGTACTTATCATGGTAATCAACCTGTTCAGCACCACATTTAGAAGTGTGAGAGACTCTAGACAGAAGGGAAGGAAGCTTTACCACCTTCACTATGGGTGCACCAGTTTTATTCCACTTTACAAGGCTATGTGCATGCTTGGTATGTCTATGCAGAACTCCATAGAGAAACTAGAAATTGGTAGAATTTAATTGCAGGAATGGCCCAGATGTTTGAATTCTTCTCTATGAAGCCTCCAGTGGAAGAAGCATTAAAAGTTATCTGGCTCTTAACTATGGGGGATAGTGCCAAGGCTAAATAACTCTTTCAGGAGTTATTAGATAAAGAAGACTCAAGAGCATGTCTTGATAAAGAACTAGAGGCTGATGCAACATTACTTCAACACGCTTACCTTAAGAAAGAGAAAGGAAAAATGGTCTACCTAGTGGATGACAAAGAAGTAGATAATCTGGATGTAAACCATTCAACAAGAAGGTGTGAGGTATTGGACAGTGTGGATAAGACCACGTGTGCCTATCATGAACCTATGAAGACAAAGCAGGTGAATATTAGAATAGATACTGAGCCTAAGGAAGCCATAATTGGAGACTATTGGTCAGACTCTGAAGTGGAAAAAATCATAGAGTTATTAAGGGATTACCAGGACCTATTTCCTAGGGGGTACCATGAACTTAAAGGTGTGCATGAATCGTTAGGGGAGATGAAGATAAATCTTAAAGAGGGTGTGCGCATAGTTAGAAAGATACCTTATAGAATGAACCCCAATTTGCATGAAAAGGTCAAAGAAGAGATTGATAACATGTTGAAATATAGAATTATCAAGCCCCTTGATGAGTCAAAATGGGTTAGTCCAATGGTGATCAGTATCAAGAAGGATGGATGGATTAGAATATGTGTGGACTACAGGGAGTTGAATGTTGCATGTGTAACTGATCCATTCCCTATGCCATTCACTGAGGAAATACTAGAAGGAGTTGCAGGGTGTGAAATATATTCATTTACAGATGGGTTCTCTGGGTATCATTAGGTTAGGATTGCCTAGGAGGATCAAGAAAAGACTACATTTACTACTGAATGGGGTAGCTTCACCTATAATGTAATGCCCTTCGGTCTGAAAAATGTGCCTGCTATATTTTCGTGCATAGTTGTCCAAGCATTCAAGGAATTCATTCACAACTTTTTTCAGGTATATGTAGATGATTGGATGGTGTATGGATTAGTTAAAGATCACTGTAACAATCTGTGCTTAATGTTTGAATGGTGTAGACAATTGAGTATCTCTTTGAACATCTAAGAAGTGCATATTTGCTACACCATTTGGGATACTTTTAGGACACATAATCTGTACAAGGAGGGTTTGTTGGTTGATCCAACAAAGGTTGCAGTCATTATAGGCCTAAGGGAGCCTACCAGTCAAAGTGAGGTGTGTACAATTTTTGGGTCATACAGGATATTATAGAAAGTTTATCAAAGGCTATGCCAAAGTTTCACACCATTAGAAGAGTTACTGAAAGGGGAAAGGTACATTCTACTGGGAGAGAACAACAAGTGCACATTCAAGACATTGAAGGAGAAACTTACTACTGTGCCTATTTTGTGTTTTCCTTCATGGGAAAAACCATTTCATGTACATGTTGACACCTCTGGCATGGCCATTAGCATGGTGTTGGCCAACCTGGAGAAGGTATTGTAGATCATCCTATCTATTTTGCTAGTAGAAAGCTGACTCCTGCAAAACAAAATTACACAACTACAGAGTGCAAAGATTTTTCAATGATCTATGCGCTGCATAAATTCTGCTAGTACCTACTAGCTACACCATTCATCTTTTATACAGATCACATGACATTGAAGTATTTGGTAAATAAACCTATTTTACAAGGGCACATATGTCGATGGGTACTCTTATTTCAAGAATTTGATTTCACAGTTGTGGTAAAACAAGGGAAAAGTAATTCTGGACTAGACCCTATCAAGAATACAGTCAGGAGAAGAAGCACAGATAATTGAGGATACCATGCCAGATGCATAGTTATACAAGTTATAATGCACACCATCAGAACCAAAGGACATAGTTTTATTTCTACGCACAAGGATGACACAAAAAGGAATGACATCCTTGGAGAAGAAACAATTTGCTATACACTGTGTCGCACCTTATATGTTAATCAGTGGTGACTTGTACAAATTGGGCCAAGATGAAGTATTTCACCATTGTGTATTGGAACATGAGCGCACAGGTATTATGGAAGAAGCTCATGGTGGAATTGTAGGTGGCCACTATGCAGGTGATGCCACAACGTGCAATATTCTACTCACTGGATTATGGTGGGAGACCCTCTATAAAGATTGTAAGGAATTTTGTAAGGCATGTGATCATTGTCAACGTCTTGGAAGACCAGGTCAATGAGATGAAATGCCTCTGAGACCTATTACTATTGTAGAATTGTTAGAGAAATGGGCTATAGATTTTGTGGGTCCTATTTCACCAGCTGCACACATAACTGTATCACACTACATTATAACTTACACAGACTATCTGACAAGATGGGCAGAAGCAACACCTACTAAAGGACTATACAATGGCTACAGTAGCTTAGTTTCTATGGGAAAATATTATTACAAGGTATGGATGTCCTTTGAGTTTGACCAAGTGATAGGGGCACACATTTTCTTAATGAGACAATCAGAATTTTATTGGATGAGTTCATGATTGCACACCATAAGACTACACCCTATCATCCTCAGGAAAATGGAACTGCTGAAGCTTTCAACAAAATTTTGGGCCAGACATTGACAAAAATCTGTGATGTTGGAAGAAAGGATTGGGATGATAAAGTATCTGCAGTACTTTGGGCATATCAAACAACATATAAAAGGTTGAACAAAGCAACACCATTTCAGTTAGTGTTTGGCGTAGAAGTCATTCTTCCTATGGAATTTATGTTACCTTCTTTGCATATTGCATGCATTGGAGGTCTAGCTGATGAGAAAGCTTTAGAAGAATGGATTGAAAAGATAATTCAGCTGGATGAGTGACGAGCCATAACACGTTGGAGTCAGAAGCAAGAAAAGGCTAAGTAGAAAATCATGGCATGACGAGAAACATAAGGGATAAGAAGTTTGAGATTTTGGAAAAATGGTGCTTCTCTATGACTCTAAGTTCTTATGCCATTTAGGAAAAACTTAAGGTATATTGGCTGGGGACGTATGTTATCACTTATATCCTTCAAACATGTGCTTGCTGGTTAGAATCCCTTGATGGAACACAACTACCCAGTTACTTCAATGGGAGTAGGCTGAAGCCCTATTATAAATAAGACTTCTTGGTGTTTGTAATAAGGCAATATTGCCATTTAGATTAGGTTTTCAATTCTATATTTCCTTAATGTGTTTCCTTCTTTGTTGCTATGCTTTGTCAATTTAGTTGGTGTGTTGTGCAATAAGCATGCTTACGTGCATGAAGCTAATTACTATATGAAGCATGTTTATGCATAGAGGACTACACATACTTTTAGTGTGGGGTGGTTATCGATATTCAGGTACAAAATTGTGGGAATTGAAAGGTGAAAGGAATAATCTACTACGGGTGCTTTTCAAGCCAAGGGATTACTTCTAAAAAGTGACCAAAGATGGAGATGAATGAAGGGATAGTATAATGTGAGGTAAGCAGAGGCCATAACTACCAGTAGAAGGTGCAGTGATGAGGTACTGGAGTGTAAGGAAGCGCGTTGAAGAGAAGTCTATGACCAGAGGGTAGGAAGGCACGCTAGAAGGTTATAGCTGGGGCACGAAGATGTAACATGCGGAAAGGATGGAATTGGTCAATTAATGAGAGGATATTTGGTAGGTGAAGGAGCAATGAATGCATCAAAAATTTTGAAAATCTATATAAGGATGGGATGTGAGTTCATTTTTACCATTGCGATTAAGAGTATTTGAAAAAGATCTAAGTGTGAAGAGACGAGTGATCGAATTGAGGTGTGAGAGGTGTGTAGCCAGTCATGACGAAGAGATCTATGTGCAGAAAGAGATTACATCCCCAGTGGTGAAGGGTTTGAGTGAAGCAAGGTGACAGAGAGGAGCTAGGGCACGTGATTTCACCTAGGGCATGTTGAATCAAGCTAGGGTTTGATTTGCACATTATATAATTCAAGAGGTGAGTATCTACAAAGGATTGCAAGGTAGAAATGGCACCCAAGAAAGTAGTTGCAGTAGGAGTAAAGGAAAAGAAGAAGGTGGTCGAAGAAGAAGAGGAGATGGCTCCCAAAAGCAATTTTTCTGAAATGTAAATATCTAGAGGGGGTTATCGTAGGCTAAGAGTGGGATTCTCACATAAGGAAAAGCAAGGTGAGTTAGTACAACCACCATACCATAGAGAATACGAAGGATCTTGATGCCTTATTGAACACAAAGACAAATAAATGCATGGTGGAAGACATGCTAGTGTATGACAATGTTGGTGAGAAGATCTTGAAGAAGATTGGAGTTTACTAGCTATGTGAGCTCCCTTATTTTATGAAATATGACCCCTTGTACTAGTGGCTCATGAGTAGAGTGCATGAAGATTTTTTCTACTTTGTAGGATGCAGAGCCAGAATTTCAGCTACGCTCATCTCCATGGTAATGGGATTGAAGGGCACATGAGAATATTTGAAAGATTATTTAACAGACAAGGCCACAATCTTGGAGACTAGAAAGGAGTTGGGGTACACAAATATTCCATGTAGTATGGACATAGATAAACTAAAGAAGTATCCAGTTGTGTAAGTAGCCACACATCTTGTTACGAAGCTAAATGACCAGGAAATGGTGGTCACAAGTGAACACCATGTGGCTGCACGTTTGCTAAAAAGATGTCTGAGGGGGTGGTCTACAACATTTAACATAACATTATAGAAACTATCATTGAGGAAGCACACACAAGAGGACATATAAGATTTGGAGTTGTTCTATTGTCACTGGTGTTCATGGAGATTGGAGTACTTGATGGACCAAAAGAGAAGATATGGGAGTATCGCATAGAGCACAAGTCACCTGTAGAATGCTTTAAAAAGTACTTGTGTGAAGGATCCATGATAGAATAAGTCATGTAAAGGGCTGAGAAGTGGAATGATAGGCTCCACATGGCCTTTGAAGAAGAATGGTGCATCCCCAAGGACTTGTCTTTGGTGGTTGGAAAGGCAGTAAGCAAGTTCGATGTATACAAGGACTTTTGTATAGTGTGGTTTTCCATGAAGGATGGAGCATGGACCCCTTGGTGTAAGTTACCATATGCCTTCATAGCAAGATACTTCCAGGTGTCAGTACATAGGTTCTCAGACACATGATGCCTAACGTTCAATGTGGACAAGGTAGATTGTGACTACCACACGCTAAGGAAGAAATATGTGTATCTAGGATGGGGTGCATATATTGAAAGGATCATTTCAGATGTATTGAGCATTAAACCAGTAAGTTTGGTTATGGGAGATGTTGGAGCAGCACTGGTGTACCTTCAACTGAAGCCCAAGTTGGAGAATAACAAGTATGTGGAAGATGAGTTCACACTTCCAGTACCACCAAAGGGAAAGCATACAATGGAGAACATTCCTAATACCTAAACCCACAGAGCCAATTGAAGTAGAGGATGAGGAGGATGAGTGTGAGGATAGTGGTGGTTTGGAACATAGAGGTAGAAGACATCCTACGAATAAGGATGAAGCTGAAGCGTGCCACTAAACCACCTCAACCACAAGAGGGGGATGATGAGGACTTGGATGTAGTCCAAGGAGAGCACATATTTAAGAGAGTGTTCAGGAGAACAAGGACCCAAGGTGCTACTCTGCAAACAATGTGTAAATCACCCAGACTCTCTCCATAGAAGGAGACAACCATGAAAAGGAGAAGGAAACTAAAGTTGAATGAGGAGGTGGAAGAATCATAGGAAAGCATGCCTAATTCTCCTACACCTCCAGAGAATGTAGAAGAATAGAAAGATGAAGAAATGAAAGAAGGAGAAGAGGAGGAAAAGGGAATAGATGAGATAGCTACATAGACTACTCAAGACATAGAGACAAAAGTCCCAAATCTGGAGGCTCAAGTTCCTAAGTAGCCTAGGTCAAGAAGAACAAGTGGGGAGCACATTCCACCAACCATGGGTTATGCGGAGGACATAGGTAAAATTTTCTATGCTTATTTCTAGAGCACACTAATGCAAAAGGAATTATATGGTTGGGAATTAATGGATGATGATAAGGCAATAGTTTGCACAAGGAAAAAATGATCATGGTCCATGCACATGCACATGGATGAACCAGATTTTGATGTGTGTGAGCAGTCATGCATTTCGAGGAGGTTAAAATAGACACCTCAAGATAGACACATGACAGTAAATGCTATTGTCATGTCAAATGAATAGGTGAGCAATGCATTGGTGAAAGTCTCAATAGAGGTGGTGCAAAGCAGGGAATATGGACAAGGCTGCACAATTAGGGCACTCAAGGAAGAGATTAAATTTACTAAGGATGGGGAAATAGCATGCCTAATGTAGGAAAGAGACTTAGCACAGAAAAATAATGCTCAGTATTTATCAGCATCACAGAGGAAATTGGTGATAATGTCATAAGAGCTAGGCCACACTTAGAGCCAAAGGTACCAAAGACATTTCCTTCGGCAATACACTATGTAGGTACATTGGTGGACTTAGTGCTTGAAGATGAACCTCTACGCATGCCAACACCAAAGGATCCAACACAAGATGTAGAATGAGAGAAGGTTTCAATGATGCAGAAGATTACATCATATGAAGTACTCTTGCAAGAGCTACAAGAAGAACTGAAGAAAGCAGACCAAGCCTTGAACATCTGCACATCTCCAGAGGTGCTCATTAACATAAAAACCCTGGAGGAGAAAAATGAGGTCCAAAAAGTGATGAAGGATGAAACATTGGGCCGTGCAGAAATATTATCAATGGTTAAACAGAAGCGTGCAAGGCCCTTGACAGTAGCCCAAGAACCACACAAGAATCAGCTGGAAGAGCTTGGGAAACTCATTGTGTAGAAGATGGATCTACTAGAGGGAAGGATGACTGCAATGTCCAACATTGTGTTGGTCTTGCAGAATGAGAAAGGAGAGATCAGGAAAGATGAACTAGAGTCCATTGCTGTGGAAATTCTAGAAAAAGTCAAGGAAGCACTCATTGAATGGCAGACATTGGAGGCAAAAATAAAATAGGAATATCTTGAATTAGTTGTTCAGGTTGCAAGTAAGAAGAGACTATTCAAATTAAAAACATTCTTTCATTTATCAAAATTCTTTCCATTCTTCTATTCTTTACTTCAGTTTTGGAGATGACCATTATCGGGGTGACAATGAAATTAGTGTGGGGTAATGTTGATCAGAGAACACTTGATAGAAAGCATGCAAGAAGTCCATTATGGGAAAGTAGGTCATATTCAAAGGTGCAAACAGATAGGGAGAACTTGTGTGTGGGGTAGAAGTTTAGCTTTAAGAACTTAGCCATTTTCACTCATGAAGGTCTATTTTTAGAGATGGCATGCAGACCACACAAATGAGGAAGAGACATGTGTAGCACACATTGGCTATTTTTGGAGGATTGGATACGAAGCACTTTGCATGGACATAGGCTGAAAATAGATCTACTACTGTTCAGTTAAGCTACCAGTAGTCTATTGTTAGCGCACTTGCATGTGTGGCTAGTTTTGTAATGGAGCATGGCTAATAATAGTACATGTGACCTATTTTGGGAATAGATAAGTGTGAAGGGAAAGTCCCCACCCTTATATAGTATGTAGTGAACTACGTAGTAATAGAGATATCGAGAGGTATGATGGTGAATACACATATAGATAAGTGCATAATAGTGATACATAGAGAGATTATGCTACTATGCACATACTATTGATATTGTAATGAAGCTTCTGTATAATTATGATATTTAATATAATGGAGGATATTGGCTGAATCTAAGTGTTAGTTCTGTGTGTATCTGAATCTAGTATGTTTTTGATCTCATCATGGTTAATACTTAATTCTATTCTCCCTTAGGTATAGATCTGGTATGCTTTGTAGAATGATGTGTTAGTAATGGAACTATATGTGTTAAGTCTTCATCATGTTAGCATCCTGCAACAACAACCCTAAAGAGGGACCTGGTACCTTTGTGTACTTCAGGTGAGTGCTCAATTCAGGTTGAGTGATGTGCCAACGCGACTAGGGTTTTATTGGATTTGTATCATTGAATTCTAGGCTACATCATTACTGCATTTCTATTATGGATATAGAATATATCTATGTGTGTGTGTTTATCATGCCAACTCCTTGACAAAGCTTCCATGAAAGATGGATCTTGTACCCTTGCATGCTTTAGGTGAGGGCTCAGTTTTGGATGAGTGATGTACCAGTGCACCTTGGGCTTGTTGGTGAAATAAAAGACTACATTTTGGTCCCGTTGTCAAGACCTATTTTCAAGTTATTCAAGGATGTTGCATGATGAAGAAATATCAGTTAACTTTGTCCAACAGTGAGGATTGGTTAGAAAACTTAGAGGAAGAGTATGTTCATAGATTTAACATGGGACCTAGCCCATCCTGGAGAAGGTATTGTTGATCATCCTTTTTTTTTTGCAAACAGTAAGTTGACACCAGTGGAACAGAATTATACAACTACAGAGTGCAAGACCTTTTCCATGATTTACGTGCTACATAAGTTTAGACAATACTTGTTGGCAATACCTTTTATTTTCTATACAGATCACATGGCACTTAAGTACTTGGTGAATAATCTTGTTTTATAGGGGAAAATATGTCGTTGGGTTCTATTGTTTTAGGAATTTGAATTTATAGTAGTGGTAAAGCCAGGTAAGAGTAATTCTGGACCAAATCATCTATCAAGGATAAATTTATGCGAGGACGCACAGAGCATTGAGGATATAATGTCGGATGCACAAATTTTCAGATTGAACCACACACCCTTTGACTTAGAATATATTGATGTATTTTTACGTACTGGTGTGGTGCCTGAAGGGATAAAGTGTTTGGAGAAGAAAAAACTTGTGATATGTGTTGCACTTTATATGTTTATTAGTGAAGAATTATAAAAATTAGGTCGGGATGAATTTTTACGTAGGTGTGTGCTTGAGCATGAGTGTGAAGCTGTTATGGAGGAATATCATGGTGGGATTACAGATAGACATTATGTAAGAGATGCTTGCACATGTAAGATTGTATTGGCTGACCTACAATGGAAAACATTGTATAAGGATTATAAATAATATTGTAAGGTCTATGACCATTTTTAGCACCTTGGAAAGTCTGGGCATAGAGATGAAATGACTTTGAGGCCTACTGCAAGTACAAAACCTTTTGAAAAGTGAGCAATTAAATTTTTGGGCCCTATTTTACCACCCTCACTGGACTGGATCACACTACATTATAACTTGTAAAAATTATCTTACGAGGTGGGTAGAGGCAATGCCTACAAATGATTACACAGTAGCTATAGTAGCAAGGTTTATGTGGGATAATATAATCAGCAGGTATGGATGTTATTCAGTTTGACAAGTGATAGGGGAACTCATTTTCTTAATGAGACTATCAGAATATTATTAGCAGAACTTATGGTGGCACACCATAAAAAACTTCCTATAACCCACAGGAAAATGGAACTACTGAGGCTTTCAACAAGATATTAGGACATACATTGAAAAATATTTGTGATGTTGGAAAGAAAGACTAGGATGATAAAGCCTCTGGTATACTTTGGGCATACAAGATAACTTATAAAAGACTGAACAAACTCACACCCTTTCAATTGGTGTTTAGCACAGATGTTATTTTACCAGTAGAATTCATGTTACCTTCTTTGTGTATTGCGCACACAAGAGGTTTGGCTGATGAGCAAGCACTTGAATAATATATCGATAAACTGGTGTAGTTGGACAAAAGGTGCGTCATTACTGGTTGGAGTCAGAAGACAAAAAATGCTAGGCAGAAGGCTTGGCATGAAAGGCATATTAAGGATAAAATTATTGAAGTTGGACAGATGGTTCTTCTTTATGACACCAAGTTCTTGCATCACCCTGGAAAGCTCAAAGTGCATTGGTTGGGATCGTATGTTGTGACATACATACTCGATTCATGTTGTTTCTAGTTATAGGTGATGGATGGGACACGGTTTCCCAGTTCCTTCAATGGGAGTAGGTTGAAGCCCTACTATAAATAAGTCTTCTTTGTGTTTTTAATAAGGTAGTATTTCCACTAGATTAGATTTATTTTAACACATTATTTTATATGTGTTTCATTTCATCATTGTTATGCTTTTTCAATTTAGTTAAGATTTTTGTATAATAAGTGCGCTTGCACGCCAGAAGCTGATTATTGTATATTAAATTCATGCGCAGAGGGTTGCGCATACTTTTAGTGTAGGGTGGTTCAAGAAGGATCTACTGGTTCCTTGTTTTGGATTGTAGTGCATGGTAAAAACAAACTTATAGGTGTTTAAAGAAAAGATATATTTGAGAATAAATTTCAAGGAAATTGCTCAAATTAAAGACCACGCATGGGAGGATGGATGCTCAGTATAATGCGAGCTAGGTTGTGGTATTAGAAACTAATTGGGCTGAGGTGCATTAGATAGGTACTTCAACATAGGGAAGCGCTCCTAAGGAAATATGTGGCCGAGATGTAGTGGTCGTGACAGAAGGTTATGACTGATGCATGGAAAGATAGTGCACAATGTGTGGAAAAGTGAGGAGGCAGAATCAATGTCGCGTATGGTGATAGTTGGGGAACAATTAATGTGGAGAATTTTAAAATTATCTATAAAGTCAATGAATGCAATGTTATTGCTACCTTACATCCTTTGATCTATTGAGTTGTGAAGTGCGAAAATGTGCTTAGTGCGAAGAATGAAAAATTGACCATCAAACTAGGTGAAATCACAACACGTAAGTGACAGGACTCCACAGGTGTGTTTGAATTGTTAGGGGTGTGAGGAAGAAGGGTTCACCCAGTTAGGGTATCACAGAGGTAGAGTTATAGCTAGGGTTTCATAAAATCAAAGGGTTTGGTCTTAATTCGAGGCATGAAAGTAAAGGAAAGTGATAGCATTGAAGTTACAAAGTGTACCTATAATTTTAATAGAGAAAGGGCACCTAGGAGATCCCCAGTCATTAAAAAGGAGGTCAATGTAGCGGCAGAAGAATAACTAGTAGAAATATAGTATCCAGATGGGGTGATTGAAGGGATACCATAGGCATCAAATATAACACAGTGCAAAATAAGTGATTTCAATCACATGATGATGGGATATTGTTGCAGAGACCGTCCATAAGACAAACAGAAGGACAAAAAATGGAAATAGGTTTTTGGATGATTCGGTGAAGAAACTGTTGGAGAGTTTTGGGGTCATGTAACTCCTTGAGTTACCATATTTTGGAAATCTGGACCATTTTTACCAGTGGTTGATGTCATGAATACATAAATATTTCTTCTATTTCGCGGGAAGGAGGATGCATATTACCACCAAATTAGTTGGCAAGGTCATAGGGTTACATGATTTGGGTTTAGAGATTATAGGTGATCTATCAGATGATGATGGGGTTGATGCGACATCCACTGTGTTCAAGTAAAAAAAGGGAGGAAAAGAATTCAAGGTTATGAACATATAGGATCTGGCTACAAGGGTTGCGGAAAAGCTCGTAGGTTACAAATTAGGTGCCTCAGAGAGATGGACAGTGGTCAATCAGCATTGGCTACATATAACACATAAAATGGTGAGCATGGTATACTATAACATTGTAGGTTATATTGCATAGAGCGTGGTAGCATAGGCACGCATCCAAGCTAACAAAAGTGAAAAAATAACTGGGGTTGCTATTTTACTTTTGATAGTATTAATTGAAATCGGCGTGCCTGATGCGCCAAGGGAGAAATTTTGGGAGTATCCCATGGAAAATAAATCAACTGTGTAGAAGTTTTTGAAGTATACCTGTCATGGTTCCATTTTTAATACTTACAAGGAGCGACATGAGAAATGGTTTATAAGGATGCGCTAGGTATTTGAAGGAGAGTGGCGCATACCGCGCGAGCTGCCTATAATATTAAATGGACAAGTAGATTTTGTGATGTACCAACACTTCATCCTAGGGAGGTTTTCATGAAGACGGGTGAAAAAATCCCTTAGTGTAAGTTACCATTTGCTTTCACCACACGTTATTTTAAAGATTCAACGAACAAATTACATGATGCACTGAAGCTCCAGTTTGATGTTGACAAAGTAGATGCAGATATACATATGTTGCGTAACATATGTGTATGTCCAAACAGGGATTCGTATGTGGAAATGATGGAGATGGATAAAATTGACATAAATTCAGAGACTTTGACCGTGGGGAAAATTGAGCCTGCGCGCATATATGTGTATCTATGGCTGTGTTTCAAGAATTGGAAGGTGCTTGCAGGAGAGTACTTATCTTTTCTAGGTCCTCCAAAATGAAAGTAGATGGTGGGTACAAGGAAGTTGGTGGAACAGATTCCCCTCAAGAAGGAAGAGCCAATACTTGAAGGCTTACATAATGTTTTGGAAAGAGAAGAAGAGGAACAAGAAGATAGTGTTAGACTGGATCATACTATAAAATTGTTGCGTAGAAGAGGTATGGGTGTAGATGTTGAGGTTGGACCATCACATCTAGTAAATAGATCACCACATGTAACACCAGTGAAGAAGGTCGATGAAGAAAGGAAGAAAAGGTGTAAATATATTCCTATCAAGGAGAATGAAGAATAAAATTCTTTGCATAGAATCACGTGTGAAGAGGTTTCCACACCTAGTTTGGGAGTGTGATAGGATGAGGAGATAGGTAGCGAGCAACCTTTATACAAGGAGGATGTCCCCAGCGTAGGCATGTAGGGACCTGAAGAGGAAAGATACACTGGTGGAGACACAAAGATTGTAGAACACATTGCGTGCACAACTAAGGAAATTGGGGAAGAAGAGGAAGTACAAGAGAATGTGGGTGTCGAAGCACAGGAGCACGTAGGAGAGTGTACCAGTGAACCTAAAATATATGAGATGATAAGAACATAGAACCTCGGATATGTTGATGATGTGAAAAATATAATTGGCACCAAGTTCCAGAGTATTATGGAAAAGGAAAGGTTATATGGCTGGGAATTGATGGATCCAGATATGGCGACTACACACACTCGTAAATAATTGTCATGGAGTTTCTAGACTCATATCGATGAGCATGAATTTGATGTTTGTGAGGAATCATGTGTGTCATAGAGAATGAAGAAAGTGCCAGATTCTCACCATATCACAATCAATCCAACTCAATTTTTAGATGAGCGCGTGGGTACTACATTAGCTAAGGTGTTTGCAGAGGTTGTGTGTAGAAATATTGATAAGGTGAAAATTATTCGTGTTCTATTAGAAGATAAAAATTGATAAATATACAAAGATTAAGTGCCTGACAGAAGAAAAGGAGGCATATGAGTTGAAGGCACGTACAACATTGGACATAACAGAACAAATCGGTGATGAGATTTTAAAGGAAAGGTCACATCTAGAAGAGAGAGTGGCTAAGAGATTCCCCTCTACTATGCATTACTTACACATGTTGGTTCACATGGTGTTGAATGAGGGTCTAGTAAAAATACCAAAGCTAAAGGATGTTGCAGTGTAGGTATATAGAGATAAGGGAATGATTGTGTGCTAGATTATAAGTTATGAGTCTTTGTTACAGACTCTGAAGGATGAAATATGGAATTGAACATTTTCATGACTCCTGAGGTAATCATCAGGAAAGGGACCATGGTGGAAGAAAATTCAATCCTTACAGTGATTCAATATCAGACACTTGGGCATGAGGAGAGGGTCACTTTAGTAGTAGAAAAGTTTGATGCGCTTACAACATCCTAGGACCCTCAGAATGAGAAGATCAAGGACATTGGGAAGCTAATAGCAAGGAAAGTGGAAGAGAAGGAAGGGATGGTCTCCAATTTGTCCAATGTCTTTAGAGTATTACAAAACTAAGGTGAAAACATGACTATGGATGAAATGGAGGGAGTACTTGCAGACATCCCTTAAAAAAAAATAAAGCACTCAACGATTAGAATGACTTAGAATCAGGAATTAAAAGTGAATGTCCATAGTTGATTCTACCTTCTGAAGAGTAGAGCTCCCATGTATTCTTTCTTTCTATGTACAGTTATTATTTCATTCCTTATTCTTTATTCATGAAGAGATAAGTTTTGGTTACCCATTACCGAGGAAAAAAATAAAATCAGTGTAGGGTAATGTTGGGATGAAAAAATATGGCTAATTATTAGAGGCATGTAAGAATCGAACGCGCGCGGAAGTTTGGCAGGAGAGGGGTGCACCAGGTAAAATCATGGTATAATTACTTAGCTATATTTCATAAGGCTAAATGAAGACATGGAGTGAAGCGCACACAATAGTGAGAAGACTTGGAAGCCACTCAAGGGTATTGTGTGATAAAAGAAAGATCAAATGACATGCATAGTTTTGAGCTAATAATAGGAAGTGAACTAGAGTTATCTATAGAAGGTCTATTATTAGAAGTACTTACATGCTTTGTATTGATCTTGTAGTGGCACATGGCTATTCTTAACATGTAGCCTATTTTTATAGAGTGTATGAGTACTGAAAGGAAAGTCCCCACTACCTATAAATATGTATTGATTTGCATAGTTTAGGGATCCATGTTTTACTAGAGTTATATTGTTAGTTTATGAGCGTGCATGACTTGTGATGACATTACTATGTATGTATTCAGCTTCTGTGTTTTACAGTAATTAGTACAATATATCTTTGTGGTTGGATATTGGTTGTTGACATATCTATGACTATTCCTTGTAAGGTTAACCTAATTTTGATTCTTGTATGAGTTTTTCTTGCATATGGTTATGATCTAGATCTATTTATGGTTTATTACTTCATTTTTATTATGGATATGGAATATATCTATGTGTGTTCTTATCATACTAACTCCTTAACAAAGGTTCCATAAAAGAGGGACTTGATACCCTTGTGCGCTTTGGGTGAGTGCTCAATTATGGCCGAGTGGTGTGTCAGCGCACCTTGGGCTGGTTGGTTAGATAAAAGAATACAAAACATGATATATACCTTTAACTTGCTCAAAACATCAGTCCAAAAAATGATAAATACCTCTTTTGGATCTGAAATCTATTTTTGGAGGTATTGGGGTTGACATTTGAGATCATTAATCTCTTCTTAATGCTTTGATTCAAGCAAAATTGATGACAATACTGGTCTTAGTCCCAAATCAGACAAGTATCTAATTGGGCATGGTCTTCTCACAACTGCTAAATTGTCCTTTATGATCTTCTCTAAATCCTTGTTTTCCTCTTCACACTTGAGCACATACGGAAGTTGATAAGAACATTGTTTTGCTTATTTGGACTGCTCTATATTTTCTATCACAACTATTTCAAAAAATATATCCACTTCTTATTCTTCATTCTGATCCACCATGGATCTTGAAATCTCAAATTCATGATTTTGAAAATCAGTTTTTCCTTCTTGAAGTGTTGCAATGACTGATGTTGTCATTGATGGATAACTGCAACCTTCTAAAAGTGTAACAATCCCTAAGCATGCAAGGTAACAAGGGTTTTTTTATTCATCTACATCATCATGTTCATGTTGTATCTCCTCCTCATATTCATTCCTATCATTATCTTCATCTAGCAAAAAGGATACAAATTTGAAATCATCTTGTTGCTCATCATGAGGCAACTCTAGATCTATTGATATTTCTTCATATTGGACTTGAAATCTTCTTTACTAAAGATTTTTTCATGATCACTTATGGGTAGCTTTGTATGCATGGTTAGAAAATTTTCATCTTCTAAATCAACAATATTTAAATCAGCAACATTTTAATCAACAACTGTAATTGGATCGCTTTCTATACAAAAAGATGATAAAACCTCAAGATTTGTGGTCTTTACTTGATCATGATCTTGCTTTTACTCTGAAACCTCCACCTCTTATATGCACTCTTTCTCCAACTATAGAATCTGATTTATCTCAAATTTTGAAACCCATTCCTATAAATTTTTCATAAATTCTAACATGTTTGTTTCTTGAATTGGCTACCATCCTTGACTTATTTTATGCTTATCTCCTTCCCAAATTGGACTTGGGAATGAGGGAGGAGGGGTGGGTTCGGTCTTAACCTGGTTTGGAAATATTTGGAAAATGGGGATGCGTTAAAAATCTACTTGTGGAGGAGAAGGGGTGGGAATAACAACATTGAGAAAATTAAGAACGTGATAATTGGGTTGCGATGGTTGATAAGGAATGGGCATTGGATTTTGATGGGGAAGGTAAGTGGGAACATCTCATTGACAAGGTTCCTCAACCTTATGCTTATCATCCTCTAATACTTGAAAATATGTCATAAAATCAACCAAGGGAAATTGTATTATATTACCTCAAACATTTGTTGAGGGATAAACCAACTAGATATATGACCTTCCCATTGATAGGGATGTTCTGAACTAGGATGTTTCGCTTGCAAAATTTGTTGTTTCTCAGTGGCGGCCTGCAACATATGCTCCAAATTTTGAACACCGCTTCTAAAATATTCCTCCTGTGTAGGATTACTTTCATAACCTACATATTATTTATTTTGAACAACATAATGATTATACTAATGACCATATTAATTAGCAAGGTCTGGGTCATGAGAATATTCATTGTGATAATGGTTATAATACTGATCTAGAGGAGGATATGTGTGAAAAGGAGGTGGATTTGGATGGTACACCTATTCTTGGGGATAAGGATTCCAATGAAGAGCTAGAATAATGGTTGCATCACCTCTTAAAAGATGGAAAAAATGGAAACGCATGTGTACTAATTATGAAGATGGGTTGTTTGGATCAACAAAGTAACTAGGTCTATTTTGAAATCATCTCAAAAGGGTGAAATTTTACCAAGCACAAATCAAACTTGGAAAAATTATAAAAAATATAGACTAGGATGTTATGGAACACCTAAAACAATAATATAAATTTGTGCTCCAACTAGTCATGCTAAAAACTGGTGTTGGTCCGGATTGCACCCTGGATGTGGAAGTGTAAGCAAACTCCTTACTTCATCCAATACAATGGGAAATCCTCTTATTTGTGGGTAACTCAAGTTGAGGAGAACCTCCAGAGTGGGTTGGTTCCCTAGGTAGATCACCTAAAGTGATTTTCTGGTGGGTTTAAGGGAGATAAATAAACACAAACTTGACAAAATCATGAAAATTAGGTGATACACCAACGTTTTGGGACCTATGACTTTAAAAAAACACACTTTATTGACTAGAAATAGAGTAATAATCTTCACTTTAGTTACTACTTAATGGGTTTTACACTCAGAAAGGCATTGACATACACTTAAATGACCTGCAAAACTTACAAAACAACTAAATGCATGTGTTGGGGGGTTATAAGCATGTAAAGGAAAGATATTATTCACTAAACATACCACACAACCATTGTGACACACTTCACAAAGCATCAATTCAAGGGAAAACAATCTTTATTGTGCTTCAATAAGGTGCAAATGTACAAAACTTTGCATAAAAAGTGTGTAGAATGAATGATCCCCCCAAACACTTGCACAAGAAAGGTATATATATATATATATAGTAAAATCTAACCCACCTCAACTTCAAAAATAGCTCATATTAAAATTGACAAGATAGCTAATTGGAGATAAATCCAATGTTAGCCACTCACATGCACAATTTTAATCTTTCTTGCAATTAAATATGATTCTCTTAATGATATGAAGTTATAATTAACTACATGGCTTATTTCCTCCAAGTTTGACTCGAGTCAAAATGGTTTTTAAATCCACTTTTAGCAAGAAATAAGATAACTGTATGGTCATCTTGGGGAAATTAAGGTAATTTGTCTCATTTTCTTGGCACATGCATGGTTATCCCTTTTTGACTCCTTGTTTTTATCATGTAGGCATTATCCAATAATGTAATGTTTTGAATTGGGAAAAAAGCCATCTATCTTCCCACCATATGCAATAATTAGTTAGCTTTTATCCTAGCTTAAGGCATAATTTTCACCCCTAATCATGCATGTAAATAACAATGAACATAATTCAAAAAGCCTTCACATACACATTGGAAAAGTCAATGAAAAGGTAAAATGATTGATTTTACCATAGTTGAATTGACCCAACCATGATCAAATCAAGCCTAGTAAGGGATTGAACCCTAAAAGACATTTCATTTTGCTTGCTTTACACTTCTGGAAAATTTGTTGGATAGGAAAAACTTTGCACGTTTACCATGGACGCCATTATTCTTTCACTAAGATTTGTATACGCGGCTTTGAAATTGAATCTTGGACATGACATCTTATGTTCTTCTATGTTGTCATGGGTTTTAGCACTTATCTCACTTAATGGCTCGTGGAGCTCAATTTACAATGTAGATCGTAGTTTCTTAGTCATTATTTACCTGAATAACTCTATTTTTCTCTCAATAGCTCAACCATTTCCAGATCTAGGTCCGTTTTGGGAAAGTTCATGTTGGGTTTTCAAGTATTCATCATGG
Organism: Taxus chinensis; assembly: GCA_019776745.2. Lineage (NCBI taxonomy): Eukaryota > Viridiplantae > Streptophyta > Pinopsida > Cupressales > Taxaceae > Taxus > Taxus chinensis. The sequence continues at coordinate 161,550,658 of CM034152.1, read as the reverse complement.
ATTTTGATATTGTGTGCATTGGCTTTACTCTTTCAATGAATATTTTTTCATTCAGAGAGCTTCGAATCTACTTTTTTAGTGCCATTAATGGCCTCATTTTTTCCTGTATTTCTTCAACAAGCTCGCGGGTTTTCCCTATTTTCACCCATATTTTTCTTGCATTTCATTATTTATGTGGATTTTAACCATTTTTTTTCTTTCTTGCCTCTACTAGGAATTTTTGCATTGAGGCTTTGTAATGGAGGGATCAATACTTTGAGCGAGCTAGTTTTCAATCCTCAATGTCCTAGTTTGAGCTTACATATTGGAAGCTCTTGGTTGGTTTTCATGTTCTGGGTTTACCTCCATTTTGTGCTCTTTTTGGTTTTTTTGAGGCTCACATCTATTAGTGCTTAGCTTAGTTACTCAACCCATCTCATCACTCACTGGACCCAACTCGCCAAAAGGGTAAGCAAATAATTTTTATTTGAGCTATACCATTCTTGTGTTTGTTTTGCTTAATTTATCATCATGCTTGGCGACACTCTATAAGAAGAGCATGTGTTTGATGGTGCGTTCCAACAAATCATTGATGCTTGGATCCATTTGGTACAATTTTTCTTATTTATTTAACACGATCTTGAATCTGCTATCTATCCTTAGGCATTGATCTAGAAATTTAACCAGGTTTAACCCTCTTCCTACTCATTTTGAATGGATCATCATAATTTTTAGCTTAAGCAAGCTCCAGGTTCTCAAATTTTGCACCCTTTTTATCTTCAATCCATGAACTAAGTTGTGTCTTCAAATCATAATTGGAGAAGGAACTTTTTGTAGATTCCTCTCCATGAATTTTTGGAAATGATATGTCATCTCATGTGGCATGGTCTTGTGTTTTGTTAAAATCAGGACCCAAAACATCAAATGGTTCATTAGTCATAAGTAGGTTGACTGAATTTGTTGAACATCCACAAATAATCTAAGTATTGGGCACGCGAACATAGGGCATTGAAAGAGTTCATGACACTATGATAGGATTGAAGCACCCAGGATCAGGACTTAGCTATTTTTATGGATAAGGGATATTTTTGGAGATGGCATGCAGAGCACACATAGATATGAAGACTTGTTAGGAAATAAGAGATAAAATATACGGAATAATCCCTTACAGAATCACAACAGTAGAAACTAATATGCAGAAAATATTACAAATCTCAAATAAAAGTGCAGAATAAATAACACAACACAGAGAGACAAGATTTAAGGTGGTTCACCCAATTTGGGCTACGTCCACCAAGAATCACTTGCTCAGATTTTATTACAAGCCTCCACTCTCTCAATACAATACCCAGATCCGTTTGGAGCTATGCTCAACAAACTTTATAGAATTCACACCCGAATTCAAAACACATCTGCAATACATTTTCTTGTCTATGTATCATATGCATAAGACCATATAAATAGACAATTGCTTAAGTAGTTTGATACAAAACCGTGGGTATCAAAATCATGGGCAAAAACTGTGGGTATCAAAACCATGGGCAAAAAACCGTGGGTATCAAAACAATGGGTACCGAAAAACCATGGGCCCAAAAATAGCCCATAACGGTTACCCATTACCCATGGGTTAATAAACCACCCATGAAAATTTGCTTCGGGGCTTCGCCCCTGAACCCCCCTGACCCACTCACCGGCAAGCGGGACCATCGTAAAAATACCCGAGTGTAACACATAGAAGGTGTACCACACTCTAACATGAAAATAGGCTCCACAAACATAACAATCTCCCACTTGGAGACTGATTTCCACTGAGCAAGCTTCTCAACCCTTCACTATCATCCGCGAAGGCCAACCAAAGCTAAACATAGCTTTAGTTTATCCCTTGTGACCACCTTGGTCATCATGTCTGCAGGATTCTGACTGGTATGAATCTTCTCCAACTTCAACTTATCTTCCTCCAAAGCTGTCTTGATGAAGTGATATCTCAACTGTATATGCTTCATCCTGGAGTGGAAAGCAGAGTTCTTAGCTAGGTGTATAGCACTCTGACTATCACTATGTAGCTTACATTCCTCCTGCTTATGCCCCAACTCCTCAAGCAATTTTTGTAACCAAATCATCTCTTTGCTTGCCTCTGTGGCAGCAACATACTCAGCCTCCGTGGTTGACAAAGCCACCAGCTTCTGTAGTCATGAAATCCAGCTCACTACTATCCCACCTACAGTGTAAATATAACCTGTCATGCTCCTCCTGCTGTCTACATCTCCAGCCATGTCTGAATCTACATAACCACGTAAAGTGGTGTCTGATCCATTGTAGCACAAAATTGTCCCCATGGTCCCTCTCAAATACCAAAGGATCCACTTTACTGCTTGCCAATGCTCTTTACCTGGATCACTCATAAATCTACTCACAGCTCCCACTGCATGGTCAATATCAGGCCTAGTGCACACCATAGCATACATCAAACTACCAACTACTGATGAGTAAGGTACCTTGGACATCTAGTTTCTTTCCTACTCTGTCTTGGGACACTGCTCCTTTGATAACTTAAAATGGCCTGCCAAAGGAGTCCCAACCAGTTTAGCATCCTGCATGTTAAACCTATCCAATACCTTCTTAATGTACTCTTCCTGAGATAAAGTCAGCTTCCGTTCCTTCCTATCCCGAGTTATCCTCATACCAAGGATTTGTCTGGCTGCCCCCAAATCCTTCATATCAAAGGATTCACTTAGCTGTTTCTTGAGTACTTTTATTTCGTGCATGTTTTTACCTGCAACCAACATGTCATCAACATACAAACACAAGATAATATAACTTCCATCCTCAAATTTCTTTGTATACATGCAATGGTCAGAATGACATCTAATATAACCTTGCTCCATCATGAAGCTATCAAACTTCTTATACCATTGACGTGGAGCTTGTTTCAAGCCATACAAGCTCTTCTTCAATTTACACACCATCTCCTCTTTACCTTTGACCTCATAGCCCTCTGGTTACTACATATATAGTTCCTCCTCCAAATCACCATGGAGAAATGCAGTCTTTACATCTAACTTTTCTAAGTGGAAGTCTTCTGCTGCCACTATTCCAAGAACAGTTCTAATAGAAGTCATTTTTACTACAGGAGAAAAGATCTCATCAAAATCTATACCTTGTTTTTGTGCAAACCCCTTGACAACTAACCGGGCTTTATATATTTTCTTTCCTCCTCCTTCATCTTTAACTCTGTACACCCACTTGTTTTGAAATGCTCTTTTGCCTTCCGGTAGCTTCACCAAATCCCATGTTTAGTTCTCCATGAGAGACTTATGCTCCTCATCCATGGCTTGCTCCCACTTCTTACTGGCATCTACCTACATTGCTTCATCAAAGCTCTATGGCTCTCCACTATCAATGAGTAATAAATAATAAAGAGAAGGAGAAAAACATTCAGGTTCTTTTCTTACCCTAGAAGACCTCCTCACTGTAGGAGTTTGGGGTTCCTATTGAGTCAGTTCCTGAACTGATTCATGGGTCACTGTCCCATCCAGAAGATCCTCTACCACTGCATATTCTTTCTTGGATTCTTCCCTGTTTTCCTGCAATTGTTGCTTATACATGACTTTCTCATTAAAGACCACATCCCTAGACCAAATGATTTTCTTGTCCTTAATACTCCAACATTTAAATCCAAAGTCATCACCACCATAACCAATGAAAGTACATTTTTCTGATTTAGCCTCTAGCTTGGTCCTATCATCCTTGTCTATATGAACAAACACCTCACATCCAAAGACTCTAAGAAATGAATAATCAACTTTCTTACCATACCAAGCCTCCTCAGGTATGCCTCCATCCAAGGCACTTGAGGGTCCTCTATTTATCAAGTACACAGTTGTGCTCACTGCTTCTTCCCAAAAAGAAAGAGGCAGTCCTACATGTAACCTCATGCTCCTAGCACGTTCCATTATTGTTCTGTTCATCCTTTCTGATACCCCATTCTGTTGTGGAGTTCCTGGAACCATCTTTTTCCTGTGGATTCCATTCTTAGAATAGTAATCATTAAATTCATTGCTGCAATACTCCCCTCCATTATCTGACCTGAGACATTTTAGCTTAAGACCTGTTTCATTCTCTACCAAGGCTTTCCATTTAACAAAAGTGTCAAATACATAAGATTTTTTTCTAATACAATAAACCCAAACTTTCCTTGTTGCATCATCAATAAAAGTAACATAATAACTTGAACCCCCAAGAGATGATACCTGAGCTGGCCCCCACACATCAGAATGCACCAGCTCTAACTTACTCTCTTTCTTTGTAGGTCCAACCTTGAGAAACCTTACTCGCTTTTGTTTCCCATATATGCAGTCCTCATAGAACTCCAAACTTGTTTCTGTATATCCAGGAAAATTCTTCTTTATGATGTCCATGCCCTTATGGCTCATATGACTGAGCCTATAGTGCCATAATGTTGTATCTGCATCTGAAGCCACAAGATTACAATCATTAGTACTATCAGTGGATAAATACAAGGTTCCAACCTTCTTACCTCTTGCCACCACAAGAGCACCCTTGGTAACCTTCCAAGAGTCAGCTGTAAATATCACAGTACAACCATCACTTCCCAATTGCCCCGCTGATATCAAATTTCTCCTTAATGTAGGCACATGTCTGACATCCTTCAATAGCCATGTATTCACATTCTGCATCTTAACCTGAACAGAACATTTTCCAACTATACTGCAAGGCTCATCATCACCAAGAAAAACATGCCCAAAATCCCCTTGAACATAATCAACAAAATAATGCCTATGTGGAGTAGCATGAAAAGAAGCCCCTGAATCTAAAACCCAAGATTCAGTAATATTATGTAAAGAAAGAATCAAAGCATCCTGGCATACATTACCCGATGCCACATTTTCCTCCTTGTTTTCTTCCTATTGTTTCTTCTTGTCCTGAAGCTCCCAACAGTCCTTCTTTGCATGCCCAGACTTTCCACAGTTCCAACATACAATCTTGCTCTTGGATTTTGACCTTGCCCGATCTTTCGATTTTCCATGGTTTCCTCTATTCTTCTGTCTCCCTCTAGTTTCCATTGTCAAAGCATTCCTTGAAGTAGAAGATTCCCCAGAGATTTTTCTTCACATTTCCTCGCTTAGAATCACCCCTACAACATCCTCAAACTTCAACTTTGAGTTAGCTGGAACCGAGTTGCTTACCGCCATTACTAGGCTATTCCAACTTTCAGGTAAAGAGCACAGAATTAATAAATCCCTAACTTCTTCATCAAATTCTATTGTAACCGAAGCTAGCATATTCACAACCGTATTGAAATCATTTAAATGATCTGCTACTTGAACTATTCTCAGACATCTTCATATTAAAAAACTTTTTCATTAAAAATATCTTATTAGAGGCAGAGGGTTTTTCATACAACTTCCCTAATGCATCCATCAGTTCTTTTGTAGTCTTTTCCTTTGAAACATTAAATAATACTGAAGATGCAAGACACAGCCGGATCATTCCAAGTGCCTTCTGATCCAACAAATCCCATTCCGCATCTGTCATACTCGAGGGTTTGTTCACCTTCTCAGACAGCGGAGTATAAAGATCCTTCTGATAAAGGTAATCTTCCATCTGCATCTTCCAAAGACTGAAATTCTACCCGTTGAATTTATCAACCCTAGATCTTCCATCATCTGCCATAGCTCCCACTCAAGATAAAACTTTCCCTGCGATTCAACACTTCAGCAAACCAAACCAGGCTCTGATACCAATTGTTAGGAAATAAGAGATAAAATATGTAGGAATAATCCCTTACAGAATCATAACAGTAGAAACTAATATGCAGAAAATATTACAGATCTCAAATAAAAGTGTAGAATAAATAACACAACACAGAGAGACAAGATTTAATGTGGTTCACCCAATTTGGGCTACGTCCACCAAGAATCACTTGCTCAGATTTTATTACAAGCCTCCACTCTCTCAATACAATACCCAGATCTGTTTGGAGCTATGCTCAACAAACTCTACAAAATTCACACCCAAATTCAAAACACATTTGCAATACATTTGCTTGTCTATGTATCATATGCATAAGACCATATAAATAGACAATTTCTTAAGCAGTTTGATACAAAACCGTGGGTATCAAAACCATGGGTAAAAACTGTGGGTATCAAAACCATGGGCAAAAAACCATGGGTATCAAAACAATGGGTACCAAAAAACCATGGGCCCAAAAACAACCCATAACGGTTACCCATTACCCATGGGTTAATAAACCACCCATGAAAATTTGCTTCGGGGGCTTCGCCCACGAACCCCCCTAACCCACTCACCGGTGAGCGGGACCGCCGTAAAAATACCCGAGTGTAACACATAGAAGGTGTACCACACTCTAACATGAAAATAGGCTCCACAAACATAACAAGACTTACACTCCATGTAATGGTATTTTAGGAACAAGATGTAGATAAGAGCCATGCATAGTTGAATAGTTATATTTTGGAGTACTCAATTTCCACTTATTATTGTTTGGAGGTAGCTGAGTTCTAATTTTTAAGTTATCCCAGAGGACCATATCTGCAAGGCATTCCACTGGCAATCAAGATATTTATGGTAACCCTGAATTTGGAAGAAAAATTGATAGATAGATAAACCCCACCACGTGCAAGGCAGGAGAAGGTTTGGTGAAGGATGGTGGACCTAACAACAGAGACGCAAAGAGAAGAAAAATATCTCAATTTCAATGAGGCACGTGAGAGGGATTTAACAAAGCAGCACGAGGCTGCAGAGTTGATGGTGTCGTGGAGAGAGATGGATTGTGAAGGATTTGGAGCTCATGTAGAGGACGTGGAGCTAGAGAATTTGGAACTCCGCCATTTGGGAAATCATGACAAAGAACCCTCCTCAGCCTCTTATGAGAGCGTACCAACAGAGACAACATGAGCTTCGGGAGTGCATATGAATCTACCTGGTGACCTAGACCTTGCTCTTGGTTTTCCATTTTCTAGTACAGTCAGTACTCAACAAGCTAGTTTGGGCAATAGAATAGACAAAAGTGGAGTTAACTTATCAACAAGTACAAGATTGAATCAAATAGCAAGTAAATTTATGGCTAGGAAAACCTATTCCTTTTTATTTGGAGGACCTATTGGAGGTACTTTTTCAGGCACGTCATCAGTGCAGAACACAAGCGTGTAGAATTTTGGACTCACATCTGGGAGTAGAACAACTTCGCAGACTGTAGGACTTCAGTTTAGAACCAATGTTAGGACTCAGAGTAGTGCATCCTCTAGTTTAATCCTTGCTACAGGTGGAGGATCAAGGGGCATATGTGGCTCTGGATCTGGTGGATCTAGGGGTAGTGGTAACACATGAGGTTCTACATCTGGTGGGAAGGGTCCTTACCAACCAAAGATATATGCATGGAGATTTCTCTTCGTCTTTTAGAATATAGTGGAATAGAATATGTTGTTGATCATGTGCATATGTGTGAGATACTGTGGCGTGTAAAAGGGATCACAAATTCTGAGCACAAGGCAAGTCAGTTTGCAACTACATTACAAGGACATGCACACAGTTGGTACAGGAATTTTGACCCTAATCAAATATGTGTGCATTATGCAAAATTACGAGATGCTTTCCTCAAGGAATTTAATATCCCTAAGTTTGAGCAGAAAATTATAACCGTGCTCAAGGATATTAAGCAGGGCACTACTGAGAGTGTTCAGGAATATGATGCCCATTTCAAAACACTTTTGTCTAAACTTTCCTATGATATCCATACAAGCCATAATGCACAGTGGTTTGTCAGAGGCTTGATCACACCTTTTAGGAGGGATTTATCACATAATACATATACGGATCTACATGAAGCACTTAAAGTAGCGTTGCACACTGAGGCAGTCAGAAGTATAGACACTGGAGTGAGCCCGTTTCATGAAGCTCAGATTGCAGCAATGGCAAAGCAGCTGGAGAAACTATTAACCAATTCAGTGCATGAGAAGCGCATGGGAGTTTTGTGTACAGATTGTGAAGTGGAGGGGCACACTAAGGATATTTGTCCCCATAGATCAGTGCATTCATTGTTTTTGGACTACAAGATATGTCATTTAGACCATGATGCAAGCTGTTACCCATTTTTGTAACTCGCGATAAGGAAAAATGTAGCTTTCTATTGAAAAAATTATCGGTCCACGACTCATAATACTGAATATTGTAGGATGATTGATCAAACCCATGATGTCATTGATATTGGTTTATGATAGATAGTAGTTTCAAATAAATCTAGGGATAAAATTAAGCACCATGATCATGATCACACTCAAGGGAACTATGATCAAAATGAAGGGTGATTTGAAGGAGGTCGTGGTAGAGGTTGAGGGTACCATGGTGGATTCAAAGGCCGAGGCCGAGGTGGTGGAAAAAGTGATTTCCCTCGTGGAACATGTTATATGTGTGGATCTCCTAACCACTACAAGCATGAATGTCTTTAGAACATTACTTGTCCTTTTTGTTGAAAGAGCCATAACTATGAAGAGTACCTAGACTTATATGAGCATCTTAGCAAGAAGCATAAATAGGAGAACAAGGGTGTAGGGATGGTTAGAATAAAATGCATCGAGGAAAACCAATGGATGCCAAAATTGGCACCCGATCCTGAGGCATTACCTTAGAAGATTACTACTCACGTTGAAGTTGCACACGCTAGAGAAACATTGCAAGAAAATCCTACCACTACTAAGGAGGAGGTATTACGTGTAAGATACGTAGATACTACACATCAGAAGGAGGTTTACTAGGAAACCATGGAGGTGCTCAGAAATCTTCAAGGTGAAATACAAATTTTAAAGGAGCAGTCACAGAAGTTGGAGCAGAATAAGGCAGTGGAGACGTCCCAGTCAGATGTTGATGACCTAAAAGAGTTATGTAAGTTTTTAAACCAAGAGAATATTATTCCATTACTAGGGAAATGGTTGAAGGTAAATACTCTACACGCAAGTATTGAGAATGGATGGAAGATCTTACACGCTAATCTCCCTCCTCATAGTTTGGATTATGACAAGGAGATCACCCTGAATGTTGTTGTCGATGGGTGGATTTTTAGTAATATCTATATTGACATAGGCACGGAAGTTAATGTTCTTACTTTAGATGCATGGGTGTAGATGGGCAGACCTCCATTACAACCATCTTCTAATGTAATGTCTATGTAAAATCAAACTAAGGCCACCCCGATAGGAGTATTGAAGGATGCATACATTACTATATAAGGGGCCAAGTTCACTGGGGACTTTGAGGTATAAGAACTTACAGAGGCAGAAAAATTTCGAGCTCTACTTGGGTGCCCTTGGTGTTATGTAAATAATATTGATCTATGGTTCAACAAAGGGTATATCAGTTTTGAGAACAATGAAGAATGATTTATTATCCCTTTGACAGATGGGAAATATGCACCTTATGTTGAACCTTTAAGTGAATAAGACCTAAACAGAATTTATGTGTGCGCCATTCGAGATCTAGAAGTGCTTGAACCATCCAAGGAAGGAAGGATGATGCACAGTCTATTAGTGATACTATAAGTATTTCTTGTGATAATTGGGCACATGGTACATACGAGATGGTTGGTCGTGAAGTAAGAAGCACATTTGCGCATGGGGGTAGACCTCGTTATATTAGGAGGATAAGTAACAACCTTGTACCTAGGTACACGGGAGAAGGAGACCCAGAGGTATTCCTACACGCCATGGAAGCACAGTGGAAGGATCAAGTGAACAAAAGGAATATGTTAGTATAAACCCTACACAAGATAGCAACATGTTGGTGGATGGTTCACCAAGATAATCTCATAAAATGGAGAGAAGTGAGAATTACTTTATCAACCCAATTTCTCAGGAGCAATGTGCCTACTCAAATCTATGGATGGTAATAATCCTTTTCAGCACCATGTTCCACAGTGTGAGAGACTCTAGAAAGAGGGGTATAAATATTTACCACCTTCGTTGTGGGTGCACAAAATTTATTTCACCTTGTGAGGTTATGCGCGCGCTTGGTATGTTTATGCGGAGCTGCATAGGGAGACTAGAAATTGGCAAGACTTGGTTACATGAATGATCCAGACTATTGATAACTTCTCCACTAAACCTCTGGTGAAAGAGGCATTATAGGTTATGGAGCGATTGACTATGGGAGACAATGCAAATGTTGAAGAACTCATTCAAAAGTTATTTAGTGAGGTAGACATGGGAGTGTGTTTTGATGAAGTAGATGAGACAGATGCAGAACTACTTGACTGCGCTTTCCTTAAGAAGGAAAAAGGAAATATGGTCTACATAGTGGATGATGAAGAAGTATAATATTTAGACATAGATCATTCAAAAGGTACGCGTGAGGTCTTAGACATTGTGGATAAGAAGGCACACACCTATCATGAACCTATGAATACTAAGAAAGTGAACATTAGAATGAATTTTGAGCCTAAGGAGGCCATAATTGGAGACTATTGGTCTTATTCTAAAGTGGCTAAAATAATTGAGTTACTACATGATTTCTAGGACTTCTTTCCTAGGGGCTACCGAGTTAAAGGGAGTGTATGAATCTTTGGGCAAGATGAAGATTAAGTTAAAAGAAGGTGCTCACCCGATTAAGAAGAGACCTTACAGGATGAACCCTAACCTGCACGTAAAAGTTAAAGAATAAATTGACAAAATGTTGAAATATGGCTTCATTAAGTTGCTATAAGAATCAAAGTGGGTTATCCCCATGGTAATTAGTATAAAGAAAGATGACAGGATTAGGATTTGTGTGGAATATAGGGAGTTAAATGTTGCATGTGTGATTGATAAGTTTCCTACACCTTTCACCGAGGAAATATTAGAAGGCTTCGCAGGGTGTAAAATTTACTCTTTTATAGACGGATTACTAGGTATCATCAAGTAAGAATTGCTAAGGAGGATCAAGATAAAACAACATTCACAACTGAATGGGGAAGTTTTGCATATACGGTGATGCCCTTTGGTTTGAAGAATGTTCCTGTAGTATTTTCACGCATATTTATTCAAGCATTCTAGGATTTTATTCACAAATTCTTGCAAGTTTACTTAGATGATTGGACAGTAAATGGTCTTTTCAAGGATCATTGTGATAACTTGCGATTAATGTTTGAGAGGTTCAGACAGTTAAGAATCTCTTTAAACATCAAGAAGTGTGTATTTTCTACACCTTTTGGAACTCTATTAGGCCATATCATCTGCAAGGAGGGTTTGTTAGTAGATCTAGCTAAGATTGCAGTAATTTTAGGATTGGAGGAACCCACTAGTCTGAGTGAGGTGTGTGGATTATTGGTCCACACAGGGTATTATAGATAATTTATCAAAGGATATGCTAAGATTTCCATGCCCTTGGAGGAGTTATTAAAAGGTAAAGGGAGTTTCTATTGGGGAGAATCACAGAAGCGCATTCGAAGCACTGAAGGAGAGGCTTACTACGGAACCTATTTTATGTTTTACTTCATGGAATCTACCTTATCATGTACATGTGGATGCCTCTAGCATGGACATTGGCATAGTGCTAGCTCATCTTGGAGAAGGTATTATAGATCATCCTATTTACTTTGCTCAAAAATTTGACTCCTGCAAAACAAAATTATACAATCGGAGCACAAGGCCTTGTCAATGATCTACACGTTGCATAAGTTTAGACAATAATTGCTAGCAACACCTTTTATGTTCTATATAGATCACATGACATTGAAATACTTAGTAAATAAGATATTTTTACAAGGGCACATATGTAAATGGGTTCTATTGTTTCAATAGTTTGACTTTATAGTCGTGGTAAAGCCAGGAACAAGCAATTCTGGCCTAGACCACTTATCAAGAATTCAATCAGGAGAGGATGTGTAGAATATTGAAGATATAATGCCAAATGCATAGTTATACAGGATAAACCATGCGCCCTTGGAATTGGAGGATATTGCTATCTTTTTATGAACATGTATGGCACTAGAAGGAATGAAAGCCTTCAAAAAGAAACAACTTTCCATTCACGTCACACCTTTCAGTTTGATCAGTGGTGAATTATACAAACTAGGACGAGATGAATTATTGCATCGGTGTGTACTAGAACATGAGCACACAAAAATTATGGAGGGGGATCATGGTGGTATTGCATTTGGACATTATGTAGGGGATGTTACCGCACGCAAGATTCTTCTAGCTGGTTTCTGGTGGAAAACATTATACAAGTATTGCAAATATTTTTGTAGAGCATGTGATCACTGTCAGCACTTTGGAAAACCTGGTTAGAGACATGAAATGCCTTTGAGGCCTATTCCAAGTTTAGATCCTTTTGAGAAATGGGAAATTGACTTTGTGGCTCCTATTTCCCTAGATGTGTGTAGAACTAGACCGTGTTACATCATCACTTGTACAGATTATCTTACAAGGTAGGTAGAAGTAGCACCTACAAAGATTATACATTATCTATAGCAGCAAGGTTCTTGTGGGAAAATATTCTTACCATGCATGGATGTCCATTGACAAGTGATAGGAGCACACATTTCTTGAATGAGACAATCAGGATATTATAGGATGAATTTATGGTCACACACCACAAGACCACACCCTATTACCCTCAGGAAAAGGGGAATGTTGAGGCCTTCAATAAGATATTGAGCCAAACCTTGAAAACAAATTGCGATGCTGGAAGGAAAGATTGGGATGATAAAGTTTTTGTTGTAATTTGGGCATATAGAAAAACCTTAAAAAGTTGAATAAGGCCACACCCTTTCATTTGGTGTTTGCCATAGAAGTAGTTCTTCCCATAGAATTTATGTTACCTTCTTTATATATTATGTGCATGAGTGGTCTAGCTGATGAGCAAGCATTGGAAGAAATAATTGAAAAATTAATATAGCTAAATGAGAGGTGTGCCCTAGCACATTGGAGTCAAAAGAAGGAAAAGGATAGGTAAAAAGCATGACATGATATACACATCAAGGAAAAGAATCTTGAGGTTGAGCAGATGGTGTTTCTTTATGATTCAAATTTTATGCGCCACCTAGGAAAGCTTAAAGTGCATTGGTTGGGACTGTATGTTATCATTCACATAATTGAATCAGGAACTTTCCACTTAGAGGCACTTGATGGAACGCGGTTACCCGGTTACTTTAACGGGAGTAGGCTGAAGCCCTACTATAAATAATCCTTCTTGGTGTTTTAATAAGGCAATATTTCCATTTAGAATAGATTTCCCTTATTGTATTTCATTTAATGTGTTTCCTTCTTTGTCGCTATGCTTTGTCAATTTAGTTCAGTGTTTTGTGTAATAAGCGCATTTGTGCGCCTGAAGCTGATCACAATCTGAAATGTTTCTATGTGGAGACGACTATACATACCCTTAGTGTGGGGTGGATAAAGGAGGTATGGAAAAGAAACAAACTCATGGGTGACCATAAAAGGAACAAAAGGAACATGATTTGGAACAAAAGGAACAGGGTTTCAAAATTCATGAGAACTTCCAAATAATTTATCAAAAATTAAGACCATGCATAAGGCATTGGGTGCTTGGTATAATTCAAAGGGGGAAACAACATTGGAGACTATGTATGTTAGGTCACATTGGATAAACTACTTTGGCTTAAGAAAGTGTGGGTAGAGGAGATCTGAGATAGATAAGTAGTGGTGCGCCAGGAAATTATGACCAAGGCAAAAAAGTTGGAGGCACGAGAAATTGAAGCTCTGGATAAGGAGGTGCACAACGTGCCCAATAGGAATTAATGTCATGTACGATGGTAGATGGAGTAATTAATGAAGGGAATTTTTGAAAATTAGTTTAAATTCAGAATTCTCAACATCATTTGCTACCTTGCGAACTTGAGAAAAAAAATTGTGAAGTGCGAAGAAGAGTTGGAGAAAAAGAGCATTCTGCAAATCGAGTAAACTTGTAGCATTTTGAAGCACAATTTTGAGTGTCTATGCACATAATCAAGATTTAATTAGTGGTGCATGCACACGATGGAAGGGTGACTAGGGTTTTCATTTCATAGCTAGGGTTTTCATTACGCATTTACAGAATCAAAAGAAACAATGACACCATGGAGGGCTCCAGTAGTGGAGAAGGAGGTTGACGATTCAGCAAAGAAGTGGTTGGTGGAGATGATATATCCAGAAGGAGTTATTGAGGGGAGGCCATGGAAAAAAAAACATTACACATTATAGGGTTTCGAATATTAACCACCACATCGAAAAATGTATGAAGGATGTCAGGAAAAAAGTTTATATAAGAACTAATTGGCGACTAGCGGATGAAACTAGGGTCTTAGACACCTTAGTAAAGAAACTAATTGAGAGCATGGGCATGACACAGATTCTAGAGTTTCTCCTACTTTGGAAATCCTGATCAGCTGTATCAGTGGTTGATGTCGCGCTTCCATGAAGAATTTTTCTACTTCATGGGTAGGAGAATGAGGATTACTGCCAAGTTAATCGGGAAGGTAACAGGGTTACGAGACACGAGCTCAGAGCTTGTTGGAGACTTATCAGATGATGAGGTCATTGATGCCACAATAGTCCTATATCAGTATAAGAAATGGGTCTGAGATTTCAAAGTCACCAATATTCCAGACATGGTCACCAGAGTTGTAGTGTGGTTAGTAGGGAGTAAGCTAGGGGCCATTGAGTGATGAAACACGGTGAATATGTGTTGGTTTCATATATCACACAAAATGGCCAACAAAACATAGTACAACATCATTGGATAAATTACAAAAACCTTGGTGAACGAGGCGCGCATACAAGCAGTAAAAGGTGAGAATATTACCTGGGGAAAAATTCTCTTATTGATTGTGTCCAGTGAGATTAGAGTACCTGATAGGAACTAGGGAGAACATCTAGGAGTTTCCATTGGAGAACAATTCCCTAGTGAAGAGATATGCTAAGTACACGTAGTGTGGATCTATTTATAATACATATAAAGAGTGCTTAGGCAAGTGGTTCTGGAGACTGCGCAGGGCATTTAAGGGGGAGTGGCATATTCTGTGTGAGTTTCCAAAGGTTTTGGATGGAGAGGTTGAATTTTTCGTCTACCAAAATTTCAGCTTGGGGCACTTCCATATGAATTCTGGAGAGAAGATCCAATGGTGCAAGTTACCCTTTGCATTTACCACAAGATACTTTAAGGACTCTGTGAACATATTCCATGATGTGTGTTAGCTCCAATTTGACATAGAAAATGTGGATGTGGACATTCACATTCTGTGCAAAATATATGTATGGCCAGGTAAGGAGGCCTATGTAGAAACCATGGAGTCTGATAATGTGGACATCACACTAGAGAGTTTGGCCATGGGGAAGATTGAACCAACATGCATCTACATATACCTAAGTCCAAGGATCAAGGATTGAAAAGTGGTGAAGGGCGCAGATATGGCTCTTACAGGACCTCCTAAGAAGGAGAAAATAGTGGGGACTTCAAGGAATGTTGCATCTTCACCCATTACCTAAGAAGACCCAGTACATACAATGCTAGAAAATGTCCTAGAATAAGAGGAACGTGAAGATAGTGCCAGAATTGTGCATATAAAGAGGGTTTTTTGGTAGAGGCACACTATAAGAGACACTGGTGTAGGAACTTTGCATCAAGTATGGAGATCACCATGAGTGACTCCTGTGAAGGAGGAAGAGGAAGAAAGGAGAAATAACATGAAATATGTTCCTATACAAGATAGTGAGGAGAATCCCCCATGGCTAAGCACACATGAGGAGGAGAAAACTCCAAGTATGGGTGGAAATAGAGCAGAGGACCTTAATGTGGAAATGCAGGATGATGAAGACATTAGCAAGCACATAGTCTATAATACTATAGACCCCAACGCAAGTATTCATAAATATATCTGTGGTGAAGGGGATAGCAGCGCTAGTGGGGATGTAAAATTCCTCATGTGCCCCGTGCAGAAAGAAGGAAAAGATGAAGAGGAAGTAAACCATGATATTGGAGGCGTTGTTCCACAGGATGCAGGCATAGCAAAACAAAAGGAAGATGGTGCATTAGCTCACGAGGAGTTTGACGAGTATACAGGTGCGCATGAGGAGGAAGAAGTGGTAGGTACTCATGACTTGGGTTATTTGAACGACCCTTCAAAATTTATTCACACCCATTTCCAGAGTATGCTACCAAATAAGTAATTATATGGTTGGGATTGGATGGACCCTAAAATGGCCAATACATGCACTCGCAAGAAGTTATCTTGGGGTATGCAGACTCACATGGATGACCCTAATTTTGATGTCTGCAAAGAGGCATGCACTTTGAATAAGATGAGGAAGGTGCCTCATATGCATCATATGAAAATTAAGCCAATCCATTTTTCAGATGAGTAGGTAAGCAACTCCTTGATTTAAGTGTCCACAGAAGTAGCGTGCCAAAATATGGATAAGGCAGCAACAATCTGGGTGCTATTGGAAGATAAAAAGCACAAGGACACAAAAATCAAGCACCTTACTCAAGAGCGTGATAATGCAGTCACTGAGGCCCATAATGTAAAGAAGATGGTGGAGCAGGTTGCAGATGAAATATTACAAAGAAGGCCTGAGTTTCAAGAAAAGGTGCCTCAAGACTTCAAGTTTGAATTGCACTATCTATTCACAACAATTCACCTAATTCTGGAGGAAGGAAAAGTGTCCCTACTCAAGAAAAATGATGTAGTGGAAGAAGCAGCAAGAGAAAGGGCCACCATTTTCAGAAAGGTTTCAATTTACAAGGATTTTCTCCAAACCTTGAAGGATGAGCATAAGAAAGTGGACCAAGCTCTCAATTTGTGTGCAGCACCAACTCCATAATAAGGACCAAAACTTCAGTAGAGGATAGTGAAGTTCTAAAGGAAATGAAAGATGAAACACTTGGGCATGAGCACTGGTAAAACAAAAGCACGAGGCCCTCGCAGAAGCCTAAGATCCGCACAAGGAAATAATTGATGAGATTGGAAAACTCATAGTGCAGAAGATGGATCTCATGGAAGGAATGATATCAGGTATGGCCAATGTTGTCTAGGTGCTACAAAATGAGAAAGATAAGATCACTCAAGATGAGTTGGATGCCATAGCCAAAGATATTCCAGAGAAAACAAGAAACACGTTGAGTGACTAGAAGACCTTAGAGGTTGAACTCAAAACTGAATATCCAGAATTAATCCTTCCAGTCGAAGAAGAAGGTGCTACTGAATAAACTTCCTTTTTTTTATAGATTTTAATTCATTCTTTTCGTTGTTGTAGACACATATAATTTATCCCAAGCAATTTAAATACTTAAATTGTGCTAATTATATCCTTCCCTGCAAATTGATGACATATCGTCAATAAATGCTCATTTTCTCTTCTATCAACGTTAATTAGTTACATTACATTAATTAATTAACTCTTCTATCTAGCAAATACGCCAATTAACGACCTTCCATTAATTAATCCCCCTTTCTATCTAGACTAATTAATTATTATTAATTAATTAGCTTCCTCTTCTATTAAATCAATAAATCATCATTTATTTGATTAAATTTCTCTCGTAGTCTAAATCATGCTAATTATTCCTCTAAAAAGCTTCTATAAGCTTTCTCACCTATTAATTAATGACTTGGGTTAATTTATAAATCCCCTCAAAACTTAGTCACTAAAGGACAAAATAAACTCTCCTAAGGTTGACTCAACCCCCTTTCAACCATCCTTATCCACAACTAACTCAACCTAGCTATTTATCCCACATGTAAATGGATGTAGATATTCTTTTATCCATTGGGCTATATAAGGAGCCATCCTCCTATCTTTCTACTTACACATTTAAACACCTAAATGAGCATAGAGCATGCACTATATCCATTTTATCATCTTAGAGCATTCTTCCATTAAAAGAGCTAGCCTTTTCCATTTCTTGCATTCATCCACCCAAGTTTTGAAGTCATATGGAGATATGTCAAGTGGTCTTGTAACCATGATTTGACAAGACTCCATTCTTATAAACCTTGGGATTTCAAGCATACAATCAACTCTTTGATTGTTAAAGCTCTACATAGGTTAAATCTCATCTCATTTAGCATTCAATAAGAGATAAAAGTTAATTTGTTTAGCATATTTGCTTGAAATGTTAATTTCATGTTCTAATGTAGAGATGTTGATAGGTTAGCTTTACTTAAGCTCTTAACATGATGATGCATAGGTTTAGTTTAATATTGTATTGAAGCTACTAGGTGTTAGTTTCAATTCTACTTGCATAGCTAACTAACTCTTGCATACATTTGGCACACCTTGTGGGATGGGTCCTTAGTCCCTTAACATTCTAATTCAAATTTTATTGTTATTTCAAGCATTTGGATATCCCTTGATATGCACATGTGTGAAATAATGTTAAATTTATTATGATTTTACTAATATCACATGTGTAGAATCTCATTTAGAGCTTTAATTTTGATGGTTTATTGTTAATTTCAAGCTAACATACTAAAATTTGGAGCATTTTGAACTTGTTTGTCTCATTTGGTCGTATTTTGACTGCAGGATAGACACAAGTACACAAACCTAGGCACATGCACACTAAAACATGCGCAGACACATATCCTGACACACACACACACACACACACACTGCTCCCATATTGTACCTTTGTTACTGTCAAAACCCTGTTAGGATGGCACAGGTATCCTAACCTCAACGCAGATACCCTAACCTTGGCGCACACACCATTCTACTTGTGCATATGTTCTGTGTTTGTATCTTTTTTTTTATGGCACAAGCAACCCATATCCTCTTAGCAATGAATCTCTCGACCAACACACACCCTTGTCTTAGTTTTTGTATGTCTTTTTTGTTGACCAGGGCGCCATGCCTTACCCCAGTCACACGAATATATCCTAGCGCAAGAATCTCTTGGGGGCATAGGGAACATTGCGGACTTAGATTTCCACAAAAAGGGCATAACCACCTAACACGCACGCACATGCCCTAACGTGCATGAGGTGCTTCAGTCCGAGTTACATATTAATTCCAGGTTTCTAAATTTGTGTGTCCTAAAGTACTAACATCATTGCAGGTTTTGTTTTACATGGGTATGTTTACATGCTTTTCGAGACTAATATTAGATAAACCTTGCATGCTTGATTATAAGAGTACGTCATGTTGCTCTTTCCCTCGCATCCTTTGGGGTGATCTAGGAATCATAAACGATTCTTATATATTTTATTTCTTGAAATGTGTAGAATACAAGGAAAAAATTTATGGCGAATTTTCGCAAACTCACGAAAATTAAGGATTATGGAAATTCAAAAATGGTGAATATTATGTTATTCAGAGCCAACGTATTTGCCGAAGAATTCAGCCAACATGTCCCTTATACTATTTCCTTTCGCCTAGATGTTTACACATATATAAGAGGTTATGAATATAATTTTTCCACATTTCAATCATATCGTTGCATATTCATAAAGTTAACATAAGAAAATCCTTAGCCGCCAACACTGAAGTCTGAAATCTGAGTCATCCAACAGTAAGGCATCCAACTCGAGCTGCTATCCTGATCCAACATACTCTTATATTTGAAACGTCCAACTCTATTCCATCCAAGCGAACCGCCAACCCCCTTAGTTGTCCATCCACTAGCAGTCCAAAACCCCTATCCGTCCAACCCCTATTCCTTCCAACCCCTATCTGTTCTAACCCCTAAGCCGTCCATAACCCATAGACAATCCAATCTTAGTCAATCCAACTTAAATATCCTTCTCAGAGCCTTGGAACATAAAAATCCCACTTCGTAATTCCGTAAGCAGTAAGAAGTCATGGATACTAGAAATCAGGATAGAAGATACAAATTCAGCAAGTTAAAAAAGGGGGCCCAATACCACCTTAACTTGTCATTTTGGCAAATCACAAAAAACTATCAGTTTCTGCTGGGCTAAAATATCAGTTGTAGAAAGTGTTATTACTGGTTATTTTATCTAACAGAATTTAATAATTATTTTTATAATATTCTTGGAACTCTTGACATTGTTTTTTTTACCTGTAAAAAAATAACTATAGAATAAGATAATACTATATACATAACAATTTTATTAAAATTATTTGCAGAATTTTGAACTTGTTTTCCTCATTTGTTGGTGTGGTCCGTATTTTGACTCCGGTAGACACCATTACACAAACCCTAGCATATCAATGCCCACTAAAACATGCGCAAGACAACTATCCTGACCCCCACACCACACACACACTGCTCCCATAATTTTACCTTGTTACTGTCAAAACCCTGTTAGGCATGGCACAGGTATCCTAACCTCAACGCAATACCCTAACCTTTTCGCACACCCCATTCTCTTGTGCATATGTTCTGTGTTTGGTATCTATGCCAAGCACCCATATCCTAGCACCTGTCATCTCTCGACCAACCCACACGCCTTGTCTTAGTTTTTGTATTGTCTTTTTTGTTTGACCGGCGCACATGCCTATCCCCCATGCAACACGCATATATCCTAGCGCAAGAATCTCTCTGGTGGCATAGGCACATTGCGGACCTAGATTTACACAAAAGGGCACAACCACCCTAACACGCACGCACATGCCCTAACGTGCATGTAGGTGCTTCAGTCCGAGTTAGCATATTAATTCCAGGTTTCTAAATTTGTGTGTCCTAAAGTACTAACATCATTGCAGGTTTTGTTTTTACATGGGTATGTTTACATGCTTTTTCTAGACTAGATATTAGATAAACCTTGCATGCTTGATTATAAGAGTACGGTCATGTATGCTCTTCCCTCGCATCCTTTGGGGTGATCTTAGGAATCATAAACGATTCTTATATATTTTATTTCTTTGAAAATGTGTAGAATACAAGGAAAAATTTAGTGGCGAATTTTCGCAAACTCACGAAAATTAAGGATTATGGAAATTCAAAATGGTGAATATTATGTTATTCAGAGCCAACTTATTTGCCGAAGAATTCAGCCAACATGTCCCTTATACTATTCCTTTCGCCTAGATTTTACACATATATAAGAGGTTATGAATATAATTTTCCAGCATTTCAAATCATATCGTGTGCATATTCATCAAAGTAAACATAAGAAAATCCTTAGCCGCCAACACTGAAGTCTGAAATCTGAGTCATCCAACAGTAAGGCATCCAACTCTGAGCTGTCTATCCTTGATCCAACATACTCTATAATTTGAAACGTCCAACTCTATTCCATCCAAGCTGAACCGTCCAACCCCCTAGTTGTCCATCCACTAGCAGTCCAACCCCTATCCGTCCAACCCCTATCCTTCCAACCCCTATCTGTCTAACCCCTAGCCGTCCAACCCCTAGCAATCCAATCCTTAGTCATCCAACCCTTAAATATCCATTCTCAGAGCCTTGGAACATAAAATCCACTCGTAATTCCGTAAGCAGTAAGAAGTCATGGATACTAGAAATCAGGATAAGAAGATTACAAATTCAGCAAGTTCAAAAAAGGGTGCCAATACTTAACTTGTCTATTTTGGAAAATCACAAAAAACTAATTCAGTTTCTGCTTTGGCTAAAAATATCAGTATGTAGAAAGTGTTATTTACTGGTTATTTTATCTAACAGAATTTAATAATTATTTTTATGATACTATTCTTGGAACTCTTTGACATTTGTACTCTGTAAAAATTTAACTATAGATAAGATTAATACTATATAAATAACAATTTTATAAAATTATTTGCAGAATTTTTAGAAATTCCTTCACAAAATAATCAATTTATAGATATTGATGATCCAATATATGTTGAGCAAACATTCTGTCCCTTGATGAAATAGAAGTACAGGAAAATTCATTGCACTCCTAGGATACACCAGCAGATGAAGCTTCTACTCCAAGGTCTATTTCCAAAAAGAGGAGACATGAGATTCAAAATATTTTTGCTAACAACCTAGATGCAAAAGTTGAATCCCAAGGAAAAAAATAAAATATGTTAGAAGAAAGATGGAAAACTGGACAATTGGAAGGAAATTCCAGTTCGAATTGGCTGCAAAATATCCTTTTATTGAACCTATGCACACTGAAAATTGTAATGATGTTCCAACACAATGTCGATGCAAAATATGTGGTCATAAATAGGGGAAGGATCACATGATGTGGCTCAAACTAGACACAATTGAAAAACACTGTGGGAAAATATACATTTCCCAAAAGCTCAAGGATGGCAGCATAGTCAGAACACATAAATAGAAAGATGCAAAAGATTGTCTACATGTCAAATACGTAGAAGAGTACAAAAAGGAACAAAAATGTATCAAATAGGTAAATGAAAAAGGTGGGACCATAGTAGAAAATTTGAGTAAAGCTATGGAGGCAAAAATTCAAGGAAAGGGTATTCAATTTGTAATTGTATTTCATATAATGAAAAGGGGAAGACCGGTGTCTAATTTTGGAGAAAATAGAATGTTGTATCAAGTTATTGGTTTAAAGAACGTTCCAAAATCTCATTGGTCGTATACCAGTGGCTGGGAGATTGCAAAATGTCTATCTCTAGTAGAGAAGGATGATATGAAACTATGTGTTCAAAAGGAAAAGTATATTTCCCTTTCATTAGATGAGGTTACTACAGTCAATAATACTTCATGGATATGTATTCATGTTTACACATTTACTAATGAAATGAGGACTCCACACCTCTTGGAAATTCATAAAATGATAGATAATTACAATTCTGATAATATTTATAAATTGGTGGCATCAAATTTGAAGGATATCACCGGAATGGATGAATTTTCCATTGCAACAAAATTAGTTTGTGTCGGAACTGATGGTGCAGCTATAATGCAGGGAGCCATAAATGGTCTGTGTGTTAGACTTCAGAAAACTATTACTCCGTATATGGTTGTTGTCCACTACATGGCTCACAGAATGAATCTTACCTACAAAATTGTGAGCACATTTGAAAATGTAGCTAAAGTGGAAGAATTGATACGTGATCTCCATGCCTATTATTCTTGCAGTCCTAAGAGATTTTTAGAATTTTAGAAAATTTCTATTGGACTAACAGAGGGAAAAAAAACTTCTCAAAGATGTAGATACTAGATGGACATCTATGTACGAACCTGCTTGTAGAATATATGATGAATATCCTTCACTAACATGATTTATGTTTAAATACCACAGGGATGTAGATAAAGCTAAAGATCTATTGTGTCGTCTAACTGACATAAAAACTTTACTCACACTTTGTGCTATGTTTCCCATGTTGAGGGAGCTTAATATTTTAACGAAGCATGCTCAAGATTGCTCTTTCTACATTACAAACTTTATAAGACTCAGAAGACGTGTTTGGTGGAGTCTAGACAGTTTATATATTTCTGATGGGAGTTTTCAGGGTGCTACTTTTGAAAATTGCAATACATTGACAGATTTGAAAAATTCTAGGTGCTTCTTAAAGTACAATATAAATAATCATCTATGTATAACAGCACATGGAAAAGATATTCCACTTCATACATACCAAAAAAAATTGATATGGCTAACTCAGAAATAGAAGAAGTAAAAGTGACACAAAATTTATATGATGCAGTATTAATCGAAACTAGGAATAAGCTGAGAACGATCTTTGAAGCATTAGCTAAAGAGATCCGGGAAAGATTCAAAAATTATAAAACACTTGAAGCAATGGGAGTTGTAAATCCGCAGTTCTGGAATTTGTCTAGTGGTAAACCTTATACATCTATCAGTCCTTTATTTGTCAAAAACATGGGTGATCTTATTGATCATTTCTATAAGACTGTAGAGATAAATGGAGTTTTTGTAGAAGGAATTTTGGAAAGAAAACTACTTAGTTCACAATCAATGGATTTTGCTAATACAATGATATGACAAGTTCAGCTTCTACAAAACCCACAGGATTACAGTGTCATGAAAAGGATTTGGAAGGATATTTGTTCTAGTAGTATTCTAAGTGAAGATTTGAGCGAGTATATTAAGCTGTATGAGCTCTGTCAAACAATGATTCTAGGTTATGTGGAAGATGAGAGGGTTTTTAATGCACTATCCTTTTTAAAGTCAAAATTTTGAAACAGATTGGATAGGAATCTAGAAATTTTCCTCAGATTGTATGTATCGAGTTACTCAGTGGAGTCTTTTCCTTATGATAGAGCACTGGAATTGTAGAATTCACTAGTAGACAAAAGAGCAAAAGAGGAGTAAGTAATATTCTACCTGAACCAAGGGATCGAGACACATCCACAAATCATGTTGAAGTTGATTTCCAAGACACAAATGAAAGTGTTGTTCTAGGACTGTTTGAATTCACATAGATTTCATTTCTTCTATACATTATTGAGACTACTGATGTACTTCATTTAGTGATTACAACTTTCAGTAAATGAAATATTATATTTGTCATTATTTGATCATTCGTCATTGCAACAATGTCATTATTTGTTTCAATTATTACTGAAATACGAACACATTCATCTTTTATATCTGTTAATTTAATTATTTTACATCTGTAACAATTCATAAATGTAAAGAAACAAAATAGTGTAAATTTAAGCAACATTTACATAAACAATAGAAAAGAAACATAGTTTGTATTAATATATAGTGACATTTTACAATTCTAACTTCCAAAGTTCATATGAAATTGATTTCTCATGTGGCGGATTACTTTATGAAAAAGTAAAAATTCATAAAGCATTGTCGGCCAATACAATTCAAAAAAGGGGTTGTTATATCTCAAAGCTTCCAGACAAGTTCTATCATATAAGGACACATTACAAGGTCATCCTCTTTTCTACCTATGATTAAAAATCATAGTTTTCCTTGCGTCTACCACATGGAATAAAAACTAAAAAAGGGTTAGCCACTATCTTTTAGTTCCTATGCCAATGTTGGAATTGTGACAACACACCTGTCACATGGTGAACTTTACTAACTTATCCAATTTTATGATGCAGGTGAAGGTTTTTCTTTTTCCTGCGTAATAGATGGAGGAATTACTCTTGATGCCTGAAGATCTCCTGCTGCAGTGTTGATATTTTCTAGTATATTCAACTCCTCCCTTGATACATCTCCTGCAGAAAAAAGTGTTGCATCTACATCTGTCTTTTCTTTTAGTAAGACTTTTGGATCCATATTATGCTCCTTTATTATCCTTCTGAATGTATTATTTTGTTTATTAATAACAATGAGTTTTTCCTTCAACTATATAAAAGAATTCATGCTTTTGTGGGCATTCTTCAAATGTGCTTCAAAAATAGCTGCTTCTTTCTTTAAATTTTCATATTTTGCCTGTAAAACAGAAATATTAAATTTTTAGTCTATCAGATAATATGAAAAAAAAATATTGCAGTGGTTATAATATCATATAATTTTTAGTTTTTATTGTAAAATTAAATGCCCACTCACAACAGCTTTTTCGCTACGATGCATTTGCTATTAAAACATTAGTCTTGTCTTTAGACCATTTGTTGTAGTAAGTCTGTGCTTCAACATTGATATTTTCCAACCTGTTTAGCATTATGTCTACAATTTCATCATTGTAATCAATACTATATGAAATTGTCCCTGATTAAGCTTTGTTTAGTAAAACATCCTGCCATGTTGGTTGGCTCTCTAGGACAGTGAACAATGAATGCGTTTGAGCATGATTATGGTATCTAGTATTTATTTCTTTTATCAGAATTTTTGCTCTCCTCTCCCAAGACCGCACCAAATCCACATCAGACATTACAACCTCTTGAAATTCTTCCCCCATGCTATCTAATATCAGATTTTCTAATATAAAGTGTTTTTTTTCATCATCTGTTTATGGAGCATCCCTTGTGGGAGGAGGAGAGTCACTGCCCTGTATTCCATGCACATTTTGTTGTTGAGGCGGAGTAGATTGAATCATGTCACGGGTGTCAAAATAGTTACTCTTGGCTGCATCCCCACTATCCAATCCTAAATACTCCTCATCAAGGGTGATGTTGTTGAAAATTTGTGTGGCTTGTTACACTTAAAACACCACCTAGTGATAGGCCCAGAAATTTTCGTGTAAGCAGGATGAACTATTCCTACTGACTTGTAGGAATCCCAATATTCTGTTCCTGAAGTCCTCCTTTGTGGTTTGTACCTTGATGTGTTGGAGGATTGGTGCCTTCGTGTGTAGAGGAAGGAGAAATGACCTGAAGGCCTATTACCTGCATGAAGAAAATAACAAATTGTTAGAATATAATGGTTGGGATTTGTAAATGCTAAATTTTTTTCAAGGAAATCACAACATGTAAATCAAACTACCATACAATATACCTTACATAGACGGAGACACAATTGTGACATTTAATATCTAGACCCATAATGAGTTTGATATTATCATCCATCTCATAGTTTCCTGAATACAATTCATGTAGAAAGATCAGTAGAAATATTAGAATACATAATATATAGTAATTGTTTTGAATTTTTAATTTATATATAAAGATAACTTAAATATTCATAAATGTAGTTAAATGTGATGGTAAATGTGTTGTGCATATCGACCCCCTAGGTCACTTGTGACTAGCTCTTACTGGTGTTGATTCTACTGAATCCATGTCAAAATCAGCAGAGACCTCTGAGGGGCTTTACCTCTAAGCAATTACCTCCTTATGAGATGTTACAGCTATAATTTTTCTCTAAAAAATAAAATCTACAATTATTATTTTATTTGAAATATTCAAATTGAAATCGTTTATAACAAGTAAACAGTAAAAGTAACCGTTACCTGTTTGTTCTTCGAGACTAAGATCAATCATCTTATCATTGATTGCCAGTAGGAATTGTATCTAGCATCAATTCATTGTACACTTCATTATAGAAATCAAGATAAAATTGCACAAGAAATAAAATCCTCGATTTATCAGTTTGATTGGCTTTGCGGGATGGGAGATATCTGATTTTATTTTGTTGGACAAATAACTACACCAATCGAATTGTTGACTGCGAGTGTTCAGAATAAATACTAACTACCACAATAGGGAATGTATGCACATCTACCCTATAATACAATCATGGCTTGAAAAAGTGAAACAACTGCAATGAAGAATTTGTTTATAATACCTTGTAGAAGAAGGCCCCTTGTTGAACGATTAATAGGAGCTGCAATTACATAAAGGAAACGTGGATCCTTTGTGTGGTCAGAGTAATGTTAAAAAATAAAGCATTTGAAAGTAATAAACTTACTATTAACCTATACATTGTAATGTGACTCCAAAAAAAATTATTGTTCGTCTGTAAGGACAGCCTTTGTAGTAACAGGTTGACTTATTTTCGAAAGGTAACCTAGTAGCTGATGCATGTCCTCAGGTTCAATAGAAAAAGAAATTGAAGATGTTTCGGATGCACAACAAGAACGTAAAATTTTCCATCATTGTCATTGTAAGATATGTGAAGTAGGTAATAAAGGACCTGATGTATTAGTGTCAAATTGGGGCAGTTCACAAGCCTGGAAAGTTCTAATTTTTCCAGCCAATCCCTTAGAGCGTATTTTTTTAGTAGAGATAAAATATGTGGGCACATGAGGTTTTTTGTATTGAAATTTTCAGTGTAGGAATAGATGTGGTACTGGTCATTACTGAAATTAGGGAGAAGTGAAATTGGGTGTAAACTTGTAAAATTAGAGAGCTCAGAGCACTTGAAATTACGGATAAAAAGTGAAAAAATGAACCTTGAACTGGTATTTATAGAGCCCAGGGGGTATCATTAATGAACATTAAATACATTGGTAACATCACTTAACCCACTCCGTCCAACCCAACCCTCGTTCGTCCACCCCTTATCCGACCACCCTCATTCCTCGCCCAACCCATCACGTCTAATCCTTGCCTCTAGCACCTCACACGTCTAAACCCACCCGACCAAACCATTCCCATCTATGCCCTTCCCGTCCGACCCCGTCCAACACCCTCAATCCAACCCACCCATCCAACCTAGCCCATCTAACCCCATTCTAAAAATGCTCGGCCCAAAAATGTGTAAAAACTAGGAATAATGCTCGGTAAAAATTGCCTCACCACAAAAAACATCTTTTCAAAATTTGCAATGATTCGAAAGCTATTTTTTCAGAGGTGTCCTTCTTAATGAACCTAGTAGAATTGTGCTTAATTGAGCAAAGTGAAACAATATTTTGTTTGACTTAAGTGTTTCCATTGTTTGATTTCTTGGATTTTTGTGTTTCGTATTCTCTTCTCGTGTGTTCTTATTATGATCTTAAGAATAAAAATGGTGTTTATTATTTTCATGGATAATTACTAAACCTTTGTGCAGAACCACAAATTCTTGTCAAAGAAAGGTGGAGTTGAAACAAAATTAACTACTAATATAATTTTCGTGCAGGTTGCCAAAAGGTGTTCAAGCAAACCACATCCATTCAACAAGATAAACAAAACACACCACAATCATCACATAGTAATTGCAGGTTCAAATAAGGGTACGCCCCGTCTGCTTAAAAATAGGACATAACCCCTTTAGCATAAGACTTAAGCTATGACAATGGGGGTGGTCCTAGGAACCCCAAAGTAGTCCACACAAGAGGGAACCTTATGGACAAAATGAGAAGTTCTCCGCACAACCTACTTAACTAGTATTACCATTTGTGAGATTTAGCTTCATAAGTCATCTGTATCGCAACCCAGTGAGAGTACATGATGGATGCATTTATTGCCCCACTCTTCTTGAAGGGGGTAAAGTAAAGCGAGATACTCCAAAATTATTAGTGTGACTTTTCTTGGTAAATCGAGCTGCTCTTAGATGACTTATGACACCTAGTTGAGTGAACCTCCTAGGAAGCTATCTTTGACTAGGAGCCAACTTGACCATTTCAAACCAATTTGAAGTTGAGAGCCATTATTCATTATGAAACATGTGAGAAGTGTTACTTTGGCTTAGTTTTTCACTCACCCTAGGTGAGGCAAAAACTCTGCCGAAGTGAGGCCAACATTTTTCACCCCCACTTGATCTACTTCCTTCACTTTCTTTCAAAACTTTGTTGATCAAAATAAGAGTGACTACCTTTGCATTATCAATTGATTGTTTTTTCTACTTTGTGTCTATTTACAACCCATCCATGTTTGTGGCTGGGTTTGTTAAACATCTAAAGTGTGTGGACACATTTTCATATCATTGGTATCCTTTTTTATCTTGATACTCAAGTCAAGATCGTCAATTGTAGTTAGGCTTGTTTCATCATTTGTTTCTCCTTTGAACTATTATCTTGCTTGTATCTTATTGTTTCAATTTTGATACTTACGTATTATTTTTTGTAAAAAAAAAAAAAACTTGGCATAATTTTCTAGATTGCGACGTTACCGCTATCGTCGACACTGTGACATTCCTTGGGCATACTTTTTGCATTATTTTTCTCTCAAACTTACCAAATAAATCACTTTGAAGAGAGTTTGGCTAGACCTTTATGCGCGTCCATATCATACATATTTTTATATCACTCCTTTACTTTTCCTAACTTTTAGTTAACAGATCTTATTAGTATTGTTGGGCAATTGTTCATAGTTGTAACTGTAACTTCCACTTTTTTGATAAGTTCTTGATTATATTCAAGCTCACTCTTATTAATACTTTGTTGGGAAATGTTCAAATCCTTGTTGTTACTTACGCCTTTGTTCATTTTTCAACTTGACATAAGGTTTGACTTTAAAAAAATTTATTTCATCTGTAGGACAGCCTGTGTAAGTACGGTGACTTATTTTTCGAAGGTAACCTTTGCCGTGCATGTCCTCAGGTTCAATAAAAAAAGAAATTTGAAGAATGTTTCGATGCACAACAAGAATGTAAAATGTCCATCATTTCATTGTCGATAGAGTAGGTAATAAAGGACTAGGTATAGTGCAAATGGGGCATGTTCAACAGCCTGAAATTCTAATTTTTCCAGCCAATCCCTTAGAGCATTTTTTTTAGTCGAGGCTAAAATTGTGGTCACATGAGGTTTTTTGTATTGAAATTTTAGTGAGGAAATAGAATGTGGTACTGGTCATTACTCAAATTAGGGAGTAAGTGAATTTGGTTGTAAGTGTAAAATTAGAGAACTCATAGCAACTTGAAATTTACGGATAAAAGTGAAAAATGAACCTTGAAAATGGTATTGAGAGAGCCCATGTGTATCATTAGATGAACCATAAAAACTACCTTGTAACATTCACTACCACTCCGTCCAACCCAACCCTCGTTCGTCCACCCCTTATCCGACCACCCTCATTCCTCGCCCAACCCATCACGTCTAATCCTTGCCTCTAGCACCTCACACGTCTAAACCCACCCGACCAAACCATTCCCATCTATGCCCTTCCCGTCCGACCCCGTCCAACACCCTCAATCCAACCCACCCATCCAACCTAGCCCATCTAACCCCATTCTAAAAATGCTCGGCCCAAAAATGTGTAAAAACTAGGAATAATGCTCGGTAAAAATTGCCTCACCACAAAAAACATCTTTTCAAAATTTGCAATGATTCGAAAGCTATTTTTTCAGAGGTGTCCTTCTTAATGAACCTAGTAGAATTGTGCTTAATTGAGCAAAGTGAAACAATATTTTGTTTGACTTAAGTGTTTCCATTGTTTGATTTCTTGGATTTTTGTGTTTCGTATTCTCTTCTCGTGTGTTCTTATTATGATCTTAAGAATAAAAATGGTGTTTATTCTTTTCATGGAAAATTACTAATCCATGTGCAAAACCCAACACTTGTCAAGAAAGGTGGAGTTCAAACAAAATTAGTAACTACTAATACAATTTCCATGTAGGTTGCCAAAAGGTGTTTAAGCAAACCACATTCATTCAAACAAGATAAAAAAACACACCACAATCATCACATAGTAATTGCAAGTTCAGATAAGGGTATGCCCCATCTGCTTAAAACTAGGACATAACCCCTTTGGCATAAGACTTAAGCTACAACAATAGGGGTGGTCCTAGGAACCCCAAAGTAGTCCACACAAGAGGGAACCTTGTGGACAAAACGAGAAGTTCTCCGCACAACCTACTTAACTAGTATTACCATTTGTGAGATTTAGCTTCATAAGTCATCTGTATCGCGACCCCAGTGAGAGTACACGATGGATGCATTTGTTTCCCACTCTTCTTGAAGGGGATAAAGTAAAGCTGAGATACTCCAAGAATTATTCAGTGTGACTTTTCTTGGTAAATCGAGCTTGCTCTTAGATGACTTATGACACCTAGTTGAGTGAACCTCCTAGGAAGCTATCTTTGACTAGGAGCCAACTTTGACCATTTCAAAACCAATTTGAGTTGAGAGCCATTATTCATTACGAAACATGTGAAGCGTTACTTTGGCTTAGTTTTTCACTCACCCTAAGGTGAGGCAAAACTCTGCCGAAGTGAGGCCAACATTTTTCACCCCCACTTGATCTACTTCCTTCACTTTCTTTCAAAACTTTGTTGATCAAAATGAGAATGACTACCTTTGCATTATCAATTGATTGTTTTTTCTACTTTTGTGTCTATTTACACCCATCCATGTTTGTGGCTGGGTTGTTAAACATCTAAAGTGTGTGGACACATTTTCATATCATTAGTATCCTTTTTTATCTTGATACCCAAGTTAAGATCGTCAATTGTAGTTAGGATTGTTTCATCATTTGTTTCTCCTTTGAACTATTATCTTGCTTGTATCTTATTGTTTCAATTTTGATACTTACGTATTATTTTTTGTAAACTTGGCATAAGTTTCTAGATTGCGACGTTACGCTACTCACATTGTGACATTTCCTTGGCATACTTTGGCATTATTTTTCTCTCAAACATTACCTCAATTTTGAAGAGAGTTTTGGCTACCTTTATGCGCGTCATATCAATATCATTTTTATATCAATACCTTACTTTTCCTTAAAATTTTAGTTAACAGATCTTATTAGTATTGTTGCATTGTTCATAGTTGTAACTTCCACTTTTTAGGATATATGTCTTGATTAGATTCAAGCTCACTCTTAGTATACTTTGTTTGGGAAATGTATCAATCCTTGTTGTTACTACGCCTTCGTTCATTTATTTAAACTTTGACATAAGGTGTGACATTTAGATGATCATCTTAAAATGTTAACTATCATTTGAAACAAACATAGGAAGTATCTCATTGATTGAATGGTCCTAGAAAAACATTTTGTGATTATGCCTTGTTTTTCATTTGTGACTCCATTCATTTAGGACAATCACTTATATCCATTGATTCTTTATCATTCATTATTCTTTGGTCATTAAATTGGCTTTGTGTTTTGAACTTGCATGATTGTTCCTTGTGTTTATCCATCTTATAAACTCATTTCTAAGACAATCCTTTGGGTCTTTGATCCTCTTGATCTTTTTATTTTTTGCCTAAATTCATGGTCATTTTTTAACATATCTTTCAAACCTGTTGAAAATTTTTGCACTTGCGCAAAAATGGGCAACTCAAAACTTCAGTATGATGGATGGCATAAGTGAAGTGACCCTAAGCTAGGGGATATTATTTCAGTTTAATATTTATTCTATTGGATTAATTAATGACTACATGCAATTTACATCTTTGTGTGTTGTTACAAAATAGTAACAGATCACATAGTCTGCAACTTTCATGTTTGTATTCAACAAAAGAACACAAAGGCCCCAAAGGAAAGATGTGTAATCTTGATGAAGACTGAAAATACATAATAGATGAAGTGTTAAGTTTTGGAACAACAATCATAGTTGCAGATTACAGCAGTATCAAAGTTCATTACTAAGGTTACAGGTATTTTAAAATTCTTTCCTTCATGATTAAATACATTCAATTATGTTATTGAGTTGTTTAATTCATTATACAATCCATATACAAAGATGAAATGTAGAAGGAAGTACACAACTCAGTTTTAGAATTCAATGTTTTATTCATAAGGAATTTCAAATGTTTCCCACACAAGTCACAGGATGTAACTCAAGTAAACATCATAACTATTGAAATAGAAGGTGCATGTGCATGAAAATAAAATCAAAATAAGATGAAGGAATCCATCATTGCCTTATTTCTTTTTTCCTGTTGCTCCATCTTTTCTCCATCTATTACTCCATCTTCATCCTTGCCATTCAATACTGCACTGTACCTGAAAGTAAACATAAAAGAGACCATCAGTCACAAGCTCAAGATTAAATCATGTTCTTGTATTGTCTATCTTCGTGCAAATGAATCTCCTGATATCAGGAGGTATGATTACAAAAAAGATAAATGCATAACAGACAAGCAATAATATTCTACATCAGTACATATGATTCTCACAATCATTTCAGAGAGCAAAGATAAAAGAAAAAACTATGGAATAGAAGAGAGGCCAAAAATCCTAATGTTTTCTAACTAGTTTATCTAAATGTGCAGGTACATGTAAGAAGAAGGAAATAAACACTAACTGATGTTTATATATCAAGAAGTATTACATTTTGTAACTTGAATAAGAAAAGTACATTTATTTCAGTTCAGACTAAAGGATGAAATACATAAAGATGTGCATGTACTAATCCATAAAAGAAATGTAGGTTTAGTGTTACAGGTTCTAACAAATGGAATGAGACAAAATTGCAACTGAAACAAAATGGAAAAGGGAATCTGAGAAAATTTTGACAGGGCTTCACCATGTAAAATGGACATTTTACATCTTTCCATCATGTTATTTCACAACTAATTCATGCTTGAAAGTTGTACTAATCAAATAGTATGTAAGAAAGGAGATAATACATTATATAGTCAAAGCTACAGATTCAGATAAATACAAGTTACTTCATGATAAAGAACAACTTCAGTTACAGTACAACTAAGGACACAGAGGGTGATTCATGATGAAGAGATACAATACACAATGCAACCAACTCAATACTTAGAAAAATTCATCAAACATGAATGACTTCGACACTCATGAAAAGGTTACAAAAGAAGTGATGAAATAAAGATAGAGATTTGTAAAATAGAAGGTAAATACAAAATCAGAGTTGTAGATCAAGATGGCGACTTCTAGTAGGTGATTCAGGAAGCATGAGGAGTTGCAAAATAAAAATAACAATAAAGTATTATTTTAAAATAACAACACTGAACCAATTTTCAGAGTAAGGTTTTCGAAGGGTAACACTTTCCTATTCAAAAAGAAAGTTTTTGGAGTTGCTACAGGATGTATGAGGAGTATAGAAAAAAATCAAGGTGCTACATCATTTCTACAGAATACAAGTACAAGTTACAAAGGATCAATCCAAAAGGTGAACTAAAGAGAAGGTACATAACTGAATGTGCATGTACAGCTATTGACAACACAAGAAATCACCAAGAACAATTTCAAGATCTCAGAAAATCACCAGTTCAGCATTCAGAAGTGCCAATCAGAAATTACTAGCTACAGGAAGAGTACAAAATCCTTCATAACAAGCATGAGGGAATATCAACATACTATAACTCAAGGAACCATATAGATTGAAGCACACAACTATACATATCTGCAACATGAAAAGTGATACAAATTTGTGAAAATGCTTCCTAGATTCATCACTCAAGTATAATATGCATAAATGGAATGTGGTTGGAGTTTCAAATTTTCTTGAGTTACATGACCAAATCATGAGCCTATATTACAACTTTCCATATATGTTTCTACCAATAACATAAACATCTTAAGGATTTTACTTAATTGATGTATACAATATTACAATTGCAAGTAGTAGAAAGTTGAGTTCAAATTTTTGAAAATATTTCAAATCTTGGTGTTAAACAAAATGGATAAACAAACTCAGTTGCTTCACTGTATAAGTACACAGAAAATACACTATCAAAATACAATAATAATTGCAAAAAATATTTCAAGCATGAACAATTATAATGCAGCATTTTACATGAAAATTCTCAACAGAAATAAAAATGTAGTAGAATGCAAAAATTTTTATGACCAAATAGAGAAATTTCTAGTTATTACAAGGTTAGAGTGTAATACAAGAAAACTTCAATCCAGATAATCATATTAAGCTCTAGTTACAAACTAGGCAACAAACCCCTATAAGCTCTAATGTTACAGTTTTCTAAAACACAAATCATGCCATTAATAAATAGATACAAGTTTAAAATGTTCTTAGATTCATCAATGACATTCATAGAAAACTTTGACAAACCTCATAATTAAAATCATCAAATTCAGAATATGTTTTCAGGATAGAACTACAAATTCCTCAAGCATTAGACACCATTTACAATCATTAAGCAATTCAGGTACATTCAAAATAGGAAGCTACTGCAAAGCACAAACAAAAGGATGTAGAAATAGTAATATGAGTATTCATAATTGAATAACAAAATTTAAAACCCGTAAATGGAATTCAAAAATTAAGAAGTAAAATTTTTTTAATATTCAAATACATTCATAATAAGAGTTTCAAGATCCTAAAAGCACAAAATACAAAGCATTGAGTTTCAGGAAGAGTATATGCAAATATGGTGAAATGGAGAATCAAAGTGATCCAATGTATCAAGGAATAGAGTATCAACAAATCAATGATTCAAAGCATCAAAAGTCATGAGGTCTCTTCAACTTTCGAATGATGAGTAAATAGATCTATCACTATAGACAATACTCAGAATCGAATGCACTTTCTAGCAAGATTTGAGAAATGTCAAAGTTCAATACAAACATCTAAATTTATAGTGAAATATAGAATGTACTCATCAAAGATATATTCAAAAATGCTCAAATCTACAAATTATAGAAATTTCAGAGCTTAATTTTCATGGGAGCTCAATAAACAATATCATGAAGAGAAAACACAACAAGAGCTTCAAGTTTTAAAAGTTTCATCAAATGATCAGGTCCCAGAGTAAGAATCAATTCTTGAAGCACCCAAAAGATTCATAATGGATTTTTGAAGCTCAGAGATCAAGCATTGCACCAGAAAATGCAAATAAACACAAGGTTCTATCAAGGTGTTAGTGTTAATAAAGTTGAAATCACAAGGGAAAGAACCATTAAAGTTCAAAAAAAGTATCAAGATTCTCAATAAATGAAATATGTAATGCATAATAGAAGGGGCAACTAAACAAAGACAATCAAGTCTGGATTCAGCTCACGATGAGCTCAAACTTTCTGATAGTAAACTTTAATACCCACAAAAATTGATTAGCATGAATCACATGGCTTACAAGTCAGACAGTGACATAACTCTAACACATCAAAATAATAAAAGATCATACATGATGACCTTAGTGAAAAGGGAAACTATCGTAGAGAACAAGGTTGAATACTGAAAACTTGATTACCACAGACCTCACTTATAGAAAAAATAGTGAGAACATATAGAAATGACCAAACAATGATTGAGATTACACTTATTTAGAATCACAAAAAATCACAAAGAACTTAATTTTTTGAGAGCTCGACTGAAACCATGGAGACAAAGAAATATAAAACTTCAAATTATCAGATACAAGTTACAGGTTAAAGAATGAATTGTAGAAGAAGATTCAACCTTTTTGTTTTTTTTTAAAAAATATGAACACAAAAACTGTACAGATCCTTCTCTACAAAGAAAACGAGAACGACTCCAAATTCAGAAATGCAAGATAAACTCACAAGAATAACCAGTAAAGCTTTCAAGCTACAGATCTTCAAAGATCGAATTTATCAGAAGAAACCGAGCTCAAAAAGATCAAACAATGGTACCACTGAGGAAATTTTTCCATTTTTTCCCGCAGAAGTGAGCAACACATAATGAACAAAAATATTATAGAGCCCCAAACTTTTCCTTTTACCCAACTCGAAACTGAACCTCTCAAACCTAAGATCTACCAGAGTTGTCATCAATGGTGGAAATCTAAAGGTACATTGATCCAACCAATCAGAAATAATAACCCAAGCCAACTACCGAGTAATGCATCGATAGAACATAATCCCAAGGTGACTAGAAGATCAATGGAAGATAAAACTTTACCAACTCCAAGCAAAATAGGTTCACATTTATTAAAGACAGAGGGATCAACGATCAACATTCAAAGGTATAAAGTATCAATGGCATTACATAGCACCAACCATCTTTATTACTAAATGTAAACCCTAATCATGGATTTGAATATCAATGACATATATCAAATGGTATTAGGTAATCAATGATTTTACATCAAACTCCCACTTGAGTTAACCTATGCCAATCAGGGTTAAAATCAAATGCCACGTGTCAGTATCAAAGGGGTGAGTCACCGTGGAATTAGGGTTGGCCAGTTAATCCATCATTTAATTAATCATTGCATTGAAAGGTTAAGGTCTTATAACATATGTCAAAATAATCAAATAGATAATCATTCAAATTGACCTTGGTGGTCCTAAACATATGCCAAAATTCCATAATAAAAAAGGTGGCCAAGTATATACTATGCAATGATAACCAAAAAGGTGGCCAAGTATATAATATGGCAATATTTCAAAAATGACCCCATGTTTATTCTAAATCATAATATTATGCCAAGTAAGCAAAGGAGGTCAAATCCATAATGAAGACAAGTGTTCACATCACAGGTGGTCCCCAAAACAGGAGTTTTAGAAAGAAGACAATAACATTATGTGCACAAGTGCAATTCTTCATGTGACTACTAGAAGACAAACAAGAGGTCAACATCAGAGTACAAGGAGCCCTTTTTGGAGGCCTATTACCTTATTTTCCACAAAAATAAGAAGTATTATTGCACATGTGCTCACAGTGGTCCCCACAATGGGTGATGTGGAATTGATTAAACTTTTGCTAAGTGTAAGAGACAAGGCATTATTTTTACTTGTAGGGAGATTAATTTTTGCATGTGCATCCAAGGGGCAGTTTAAAATGCTATTTTTGTAATTGCAAGTGGATCAAGTTGTAGATGCCACATCATCAGCTAGAAACATAAATTTGCATTCATTGGAGAAAACTTTCTCATCAAGCAAAGTTTATTATTAGCAAAATTATTCACCCAACTTTATTAAAAATAGAACAGTCAACTACAGTTTGACTGAGTTGTATTTTTGTAAACAAGGCTATTAATGCCTCATTGTATTAGCATGCTTATTTTTATTCCTTTATTTATTCAGGATAAAGGATAAAAATAGGATGCATGGGCGAGTACAATTTTTAGTCTATTTTTAGGAAGGGTGGGATGAATAATTTTTGCTATATATTGTGTGCATTGACAAAGCACAAGAGGAGGTTTTTTTTAGACACAGGAGTGCTGAAGCAGATTTTTCCAGTTTTGCCTCTTTGAATGAGAAGTATATTATGCCTTTCCCATAATTTGTAGTCTTGTGTATGCTTTATTAATCCTTTTGAATGTCATAATTCCCTGGTTAATCATCTTACCTTGTTGCAAATTTAGTAACTTTTGCATGATATTAGTGTGCATGTGTAGCTTAATAGTATTGTTGTGAAACTTTCCCTCAATAAATCAAGTGTTTTTGCCTTAATATTCTATTGAAAACTATTGGTTTGTGCATCTATAATCCATTCTCAGATATTTGTGCATGTACTCAGTCAAATCCCTCAAAAAATTTTGGTGTATCACCCCAGTTTTTCAATTCATTTTACAGTCATCTTTTTACCCTCAAACCCCAAAAAATTAGTTTAGGATACATCAAGAAGGAACCAGCCTTGATACTAGAGACTCACCTCAATAATAGGTATACCCACAGACCTGAGGTGTTTCCATTGTATCTACGAAAGAGAGAGATCTAGAGCAAGCTTAGAACACCTACATTCATCTCTCTATAGGGTGCAATTTCGAGAGATAACAGTTTTTGGCACACCCGGTGGGACCACGAATCATATCTGTGAGAAGATTACAACAATTTACAGTAGATTCACAGTAAAGAAAAGTTACTTTTGGAGCAGCAAGCTGTAGTAACTTATTCTAAAGATTAAAATATTTATTTGGCGACTCCGTAAGGTTGATTTCAGACCAGTTTTGTAGCATGTTCCATGCCTAAAGTGACTACAAGATCATCGGTAAGAGGAATTCCTTCTGAGTTTATTTCTTTACCTTTGAATTCTGAAAGAAGAAGAAGAGTTGGTAACACCCTACCTTATAATAGGCCTAGTTTTAACAACCCTCCTCCTCCTAATCCTCCTTCACCACATATCAATTTCTTTGTTCAGATCCTAGTTTTTCCAATGGCTATTCAACCACCTAGGAATTTTGTGACCTTTACTAATGGCAGTCCCATTAGTAATTCTAGTTTATCATGATATTCCTAATGCTTCCATGAAAATTTTACCTTCATTCACTGGTGAAAATCAGGTTACACCTACAGAGCACATCAAAGATGTTGCAACCCTATGTGCAATCCATAATATTACTCATGAAGATGTAGCTTTAAGACTTTTAGCTAAAGTTGCATCCTTTAAAGGGCAAGCCTTGCAATGGTATAGAAACTTAGAGATTGGAAGCATAAGAACTTGGGATGAGTTAGGTGGTAAATTTTTGAAATAATTTCAAGATAATTTAGATCATTTATCTCTCATAGAACAATTATCTACAATTAAAAGAGCCCCTCATGAATTTATGGCCAATTTTAATATTCATTTTTTTCTAAAACTTGGGAAAGAATTCCAGCAAGTGTCAAGCCTCAAGCTGACCATGCTTTTATTTATTATCTTAGAGCCCTAAACAATGATATTTCAACTATGATTCAGTCTATGGGAGGAGAAACTCTCCCAGCAGCTTATGATATTGCTATCCAAGTTGAAAATAGTCTTATTCAAGCTGGGAAATTAGCACCAAGGCCTTCAATTCCTTTTTTAGTAGATTTGGCACCTATCCCACAACCTATCACCATTTTAGAATCTGCTATTGCAGCCCCATCAGATGATGTGTTTAAATCTTTACAGACTATGGGAAACAAGCTAACTTCAATTGAAAATAGACTTACATTATCTAGCAAGGCCTTATCAAGCTCCTTATCAGCAAAACCAGCAAAATAGGTAGCCTTATCAATAGAATCAAAATTATAGACTGCCATATCAGCAAGGTAATTTGACCAAAAGGCTCCTATTTCATCTAACACATTATTCTCAGTTAATATGGCTACAGAATAATGGTTTCAACCTTGTAATAAACCTCATTCAGCTGTAC
Organism: Taxus chinensis; assembly: GCA_019776745.2. Lineage (NCBI taxonomy): Eukaryota > Viridiplantae > Streptophyta > Pinopsida > Cupressales > Taxaceae > Taxus > Taxus chinensis. Next base: position 161,510,582 of record CM034152.1, on the reverse strand, counting down.
AAGTTTCCCAAATGTGTTCCTGAATATAAGCCTTGTTACACAACCTCAACCTGAGTCCACATTGTTTATGCCTCAAATGGAGGGTGGGAAGCAAGAAGCTCATAGTTCAAAAACCACCCTGAATAGAACTTTGGTCAGCTTCAGAGAGGAAGAATTTATTGCAGTTACGACTAGAGCTCAAGAAAAGGCTCGGGAGAGAGGAAAATAACAAAATAGGCTTATTTTTCCCACAGTCATAGATAAAACATCAACTATAGGTTAAAAAATAGCTAGTAGTCTTTTTTTCCTCAAAAAACAGCAAATGTTCCAATTCAAAAGGACCAGCCAAATTCATTACAACCTGATCCAAGTAGGATTTCCAT
>CM034152.1:161462817-161509800 GCA_019776745.2 Taxus chinensis | reverse complement strand
ATTTTTTTGAGCACGTATTTAATTATTTTTGAAAACCCACGTTTATAGAAAAGATAGAATATAAGCATCTAGTTTTTGGGGCACGGATTTTTTAGTTATTTTGGGTGCTCGGCTTTATTTTCTCCTTTATTCCTCCGTCCTCCCCTCCCTTTTTCCCCCCATTTTGCCCCCTCCCGCGCGCTCCGACCGTGCCCCCCCTAACTAAACTACCTCAAAATATCAAAAATTCAGTTTTTTTTTCCTTCTAGTAATGTATAGAAATTAGCCCCTAATTTGGGCCCCTAATGACAAAAAATTTCAATTTCACTGAAGTCCGAAAAAAAGATACAACAAAAAAAAAAAAACATTTACAATCACTAAAAATAGAAGGTTAAGAACATAGTTTGTGAATAAATATAAATGGAAACCTTTCATAATGTCCAGAAAAAAAAAAATATTTACAACAATTTTAGCAAGGGTATCTTTATTCTTGACATTGTCGGTATTTTTTAAGAAATATGGTGCAAACGTATTTTTGTAAGGATTAGCAAATAAAGAAGGTGAAGTTTTTTAAACATATTTTGTAAAAAACACATGTTGTTATGAGTTTTCCCGTCCCAAGGCACAGGATTGGGCAAACAAGGCAATTTCGAGCTTGTACATCTTTGGCCTTTAGGGGCATTAACGTACCGTGCGTACTCATTCCGTAAGTAGGAAATTCTATGTGCTTTTGGCATGTTGCTATTGAAACAAAAATAAATGTTTAAAATTTTTTCAATTAATATTATTATTTATATTTTATCATTTCCTTCATACCTATACGTTATAATTTTTTAAGAGTAAAATCTAAGGAAATTAGGGTCCCCCGCTATACCTTTTGAACCTAGTTCCCCCCTCACAGCTCACAAAGAGTCATGGTTTTAGGAGATATTTTTTTATGATCTAAGATGGTCAGTACATAGTATTTTTAGGAGTTCCACCCATTCAAATCCTTCACTCCTAGCTTTTAGCTAGTTTAAATTCTCAATTGAATGTCTATTTTGGGGCCAATGAATAAGTCATGGTTTTTAGGTTTTTGGGCCTTTTTTGTGGATTGTTTTACTGACACTTTGGGTAGGAGTGTTATAGTGTTCCCCAAATTAGATTTTACAACCTCGTAAACCCCTCAAGAACAACCAACTACTGCTTCAAATTATGGACTCATTAAATACCTATAATTACATAACAAAATCAACACATGTGTTTTGGCCATAACTGTCCTTGTGTTGTTCCATTATTGTTCATTGCATAGGGAAAAGAAGGGTGTCCTATGTGGCTAATTTCATCATGCAGGTGTCATCATCAAGAAGCATTAGTTTTATTTTGGTAGTGACCTGTTTTTTGGTGTCCATGAAGTTTTGGCATCAATGTGAGTGTTGTTTGGAAAGCCAATGGTCAACTTCATTGTTTTTGGAAATATTCATGAAATATTCAATCATTCGAGAAAAAATGGATGTCCGCCAACATGTAGAGGATTTTTCGTAGCTTTTCACTGTGCCTAATTTTGTTTTTCCTTCTAACTAAACTCCTTACAGAGCTTTCTTGGGAATCTTCCGAGAAGTTAGGTTTTCAAACCAACCCAAGTGTTTGTTCCCCGGCACCTATAAAACCCGATGTTTGAGAAGATAGTCCTTTGAATGATCAAACCTTTTTCCTAAATCTTCCTAATTAACCTATACACTTCCAAGAATCCTAACCATCAACTTTTTGGATTGCTTATATCTTTCATAAACTCTTCGGGGTGTTTTTAATAGCTCTAAATGGTCCCAAAAATAACTCGCATAGAAATTGAAAATTTGAAGCAAATAACACCAAGCCCTTACTTGAAAATAGGCTTCTTATTCACCTGTGTATCCTTTGTTAGGTTGAATAATAGGATATCTTTTAATATAAATTTTTTCTTTCTTAGGTGACTAAAGGGGTTCCCTTGGGTACTCTTATTGAAGATGGTCCCTAATAGCTTTGATTAGTCCATTTTGTGACTCCATAGGAAAAAGAATAGGGAGTTCCCCCCTCCTCCGGCTCCCCGGTAAATAAGTTGGAATTTTTAAAATAGCTAAATTAGGTTGTTATCGGCCTTAGGTGTTTAAGTGAAACATCCCTCTCAAACCCGAGATAATAATAAATTTTGGAAAGTTTAGAGACATTTTTGAAAGCCATTTTCATGGTGTAATATCTTGGTTTTTTGGATTGGGTCTTCTTATTTATTTATTGGTGTTCAAAGGCTTCATGGAACCTATACGTGGCCCACAATTTTTAAGTACTGCCACCGTCCAGAATAACCATAACACTGCCCCCCATGAAATGGATCCAAGTCTCCTCACAGGTTTGTTTCAAACCAAAGATCTAGAAAATCTCCCCGCAGTGTTGTGTTAACATCCGCATGCCCCCCCACTTAGCCCCTACTTACTTTTGGTTGTTGCTCTTTCCCCCAGCTTTTCTGTGTGTTTTGTTTCTTCAGTTAAATTAAAAAAACCCCCTCCCTGCCTTGGGCCGGCAGTCTCCATGGATCGCCGCCCAGTCAAGGCGGTGGTTCCCTCGTGATCACGCCCAGTCATGGCTCTATCCCTGGAAACCAAACCGCACCCTACTCATGGCGGCGTCCTTTCACAACAGCATTTTTCTTTTTCTGAATCTCTTTTTAATGTCTATGTAAATTTCAACGTTTACCATCTTTTTCACCACCTTTGGCTTTGCCAATTAAATGATTCTGGTTCCCTGGATAGTGTTGTTTGTTTGGCATTGTTTTATGGTTTAAGAGATCAAATTTTGGGTTTTACTTGGGTAATTGGAAATGCTATAAAATAGTTTGGCTTGTGCTTCCAAGCATGGCCCCCAATTGCCTCCTGATTTCTCTTTCAATCGCCTTAGCCATTCAGTTTTTTTTAGGATTTCATAGTTTCATTTCCTAGATGCATAGTTAGCATTGTTTAGCTTCAGAAAGCCATATTCTCTATGCAAAGTGTTGTTGTCATTTCAGCCAATCAATTGGAAATAGGATAGTTTCTAAATAGGAAGCATTAAAGTTGTAGGTTTTGTCATCAAAAGGATTAGTTCAGGTAGCGGAGTTTTATGTGGAATGATCGCCCACAATAAATCATGGAATTACATACGTCAAGCTCTTACTCTGCGCTAGCCCTCGTCTAGACTAACATGCTATTCAGTCTAATCATAAGCTGCCTTTGTTCCAAATCTACTCTTGTTGCTGCTAGCATACATGCTTTTTGGATCCACGTGAGCACGAAAAGAACAAGAGATCACAATGAGGCGGACAAGGTCAAACACCATTGGATTCACCCTTATGTTTACAGAATCAGGTTCAATATTTCAAAAGTTATATTAACATCATATCAAATAGAGTAGCTAATCATTCATTTCAGTTAAATTTTACTCGAATAATTGCCAGGGAAGCCGTGTGGGATGATAGTTTAGAAAACTATGATTCACTCCACATCTTGTGAGGTAAGGATCAGAGGCTTTCAACTAGAGAGATCAGTTATCAAATTATTAGAATAGATCAAAAACTACACGAAAAGTAGCTATACCTCGTTGCTTTATTTGTTTTAATGCGTTATTAGTTTCGTGGTCAATTTAGAATATATTAGAAATTGTCTTTTTAAATTCTGTTCAGTAGGCTTATCAAATATTAGATTAGAAGATAAATAGGAAATCTTACGTAGTTAAATTATTTTGTCATTAGTAGATTTGTAACATTCCTTGGTATGACAATCACGGGACTTAGGAGAGAGCACAGCGAATACGTATTCGAGCCAATAGTGCCTCAACCAATCTTATTACAGCAATAACTGATAGAGATACCGAAACCTTAGATCCAAGTCTCGAAACAATAGACTTCAATTAGATCAGCTCACAGTTTAAGCGTAGTTAAATATAGAATACGACCAAGCCGCACACGTTTTGGTAATAAGCCAAACTACGATTACTTTAGATACACTATTGTAGAGGTAGAATGACTTGAAAGAGAGCAACGTGCGTGGGACCCTTTGTTCCCATAGCCAGAGTAGGAGACCCTCTCACAGACATAGAACTAGCTTAACGATTCAGATTGCAAGAGTTCATATAAGATACTCAGAAAATCTGCACAAGTTGTTAAATTCTGAACGTAGAGGTGAAAAGGCATATGACATATTGGTACTGGGATAGGACTGATTCCACAAATACCATAGCCAGTCAAAACACCCACGAAATCTACAGTTGTGACCACAATCCACAACCCAACAACTACAAATCAATCTAACAGTTGACATTGATACGAACATTATATTTAGATCTTCCACTTCAACTATCATCATCGCACAGTTTAGCCTTGTTAGACATAGCAGCTAAACAAAGCTAAATATTTAAGACAAACAGAGAATCGACCATAGAATCTGCTATACATCACATTCATCCATCATATGACCATATCTAGAGACTACATGAAACCATCCCCAGGTCATTTTCCACGCTTATCACCAACAACCTATAGATCGGATCACGCACGAGCTACGATATGATTGGAGCCTTGGAGCAGTCATCCTTGTCGACTGATCTATCACACCAGTTCAAGTTAGGAGGGCCTTCTTTGCCTTATTATTCGCCATATCCATTATGTGTGTGAAGATATAAAGATTGTCCTAACTAGTCTCTCCATACCCATATGCATAATCCATCACCACCGGCTAGTAGGCATGACCTGAGAGGTCAGGGATGAGAGGAAGAGGTAATTGTAGATTCCCACGCTCACTTGTACACTTTCATGTACAAAATGGTTGAACCGATGTGAAACCAACAACTGCAACATCTTCCTTATCTTTGCCTTCCACCCTTCCTCCTTCCCATTATTTTGGACTATTCATATTAGCCCGAATATGTCCGGATTCGATGCATTGATGGCAGAACTCCCTTAGGCTTGTGAGGCATACTTACATCAAACATGAATAGACAGTAATCACCATATTTCTCCAGTATGGGGTGATAATTATTCAGCATCAGTGCACCAAAACTCACCTCCAAAAACTAGACAGAGCTATCTCTTTCAAACAGAGGAGTTGGATCAGCCTCACTCAAAAGCAAACACAAACAGAGCCGTCCGGCTCGAACAATATGCGGTTTCACAAGACGAATCTGGTTCATATCCTCAGGTTGCTACTTTAGACCACAAATTAGTACGAAAATAAGACCCCTACCTGGATTTTAGAGGATGAACATTCAGTGCTCCGCCAGAAATGAACACACTATCGGGGTATGTTACCCACCCAATCGGAAGTTTAAAGCACAGCTGAGGTCGTTTTAAGAAAATAACTCCATACCACTACATATAGGAAATGCCCTGGGGAACTTGGCAAGGAACGATCAGTTCATAGCAGGGTATCACATGCCTATAAAACACCAGGATATACACAAATGCACTAAGGCAAAATACCGGACTTTACCAAATGAAGTCATTTCGACTTTAGTAGAAAAAGGATAGGGGGTTAAAATTACTCAGGCCAAATCACCATCTCAATTCAGGCAGGTAGAAATTCTAAGCTTCCACACCATACTAGCAATTAAGACCTCCTAACCGGAATAGGCCCGTTGGCATGATCTTAGTATGCATGACAAATGCCAACTGGAAAACGCCATATTTCGAACACCATTCGCTACTCCAGGTCTAGTACAAAATAATCACTTCCTAGACATACCCTTCATACTTAAACATGCTCCTCCAAATCACACAAGGGGATATGTTCTCTCTCCCGGCATGTAATCAACCACCAGGGTTCCTTATATGCCCCTACTAGTGCATACGCTACGACATATTAACAACCCATTCCACCGCCACCCCTTAGCAAGCACAATCAATGGTTCGAAACCTACGCGATAGGGACTTATCAGCAATATTTGAAAGAACCCTTAGACTTCACAATTATTGAAGCGCATGCTCAAGACCTCTTCCCGATCCCAAATACCCAAAGTGTGAGGGAGACCAAATGCACATATCAAGGCTTAGGCCCACAGCCATTCGATAATACTCCTTGGGATGGGGTTGTTGCCAAATATTACACCAAACTTAGAAGCATGCCCTCAATTGGTATTAGGAATACATGAGCTTACATCCATTCATTTTAACATCTTTCTAAGTCATCAAGGCCTTTGTTATGAATCAAACGATTGGAAAATAGGAATCAGGAATTCTTGCACATTAAACAGGAACACAAATGAATTGTTAGCTCATTTTCATGCAAAGATGCGTACAGTCCTCTATTTTCGGAAGTGCTCAAATCATGTGATCAGATGGAATACGCGATTTATTCTTCATTCCATCAGCAGAGAGAGGGAAGGAGAAGTCCAAAAGTTATTCCCACTAAGGATTAGGATGAAGTATTAGAGTGACCTCGAAGAGATATTCAAGCTGCAACAGATAGCAGTCGCAAGAAATATGGAACCAAGGGGAGTAATCACCTGCCAACCAAATGTTAACGACTATCCACCGACCCAAAGTCAATCAAGGACTAAAGCCCCTAAAAATATCATGGAGTGAAAACAGATGGAGTAACTCAGCAGGCCAAAAGGGTAATGTGTGAAATACTCCACCACTAATGAACAACCATCTGAAAAACTAACTTTACCCCACCAATCAATGCAGTGGATTTTAATAATCACCCAAACACACAACGGAAAAACCTTACAAAGGGTCACAAAAGCACAAAAAAAACAATCCAACTGGGGATATCAAAACCAAAACCAAAACCAAAAACAACAAACGCCAAACTTTAATACTAATAGGTAACGGTTGATCGATTTTTGGGCCCACATATGCACCAAACCAGCAAAATAGGAATTACCTCCTAAACCCTCGTAGTGTTTTTTCACAAAATCCAAGGCATGACATTAGAATGTTTGTGACTAAATAAATTCATGCAACATTTTCCAGAGAACAAAGGACAAACTTGTTCATGATATGTGCTTGTGCCGATCCTGGCATCACCTGGCACCAATACTTCACGGGGGTAGTTTCACCTAAAACCACACCCCTCAAAATCTTCAATGATCCACTCCAAATCACAATAACAACAGGTTAAATCCAAATGGTAAAATAGGCATAATATAGGAACCAAGATCAAGGAAGCCTGACTCACTAATACATTAGCTTTGCCACCACAATTAGGAAGTTCAACCGCGAACCCAAGCTAGTAGGTTTAGGGGAATTAGATCCAAGAACTACCGTGGAAAGTTGAGTAACAAGGACAACGAGAGATTCCTCTCAGCCAAGTCCCAAGTTACCTACTGGATAGATAAATCCAACAAAAATGTAGTTAAAACCCGGAGGTGCCTAATGATTATTAAGGAATCTAAACAAAAAACTTCGCGCACATTCTTTTAGGACTTACTGAAGAACTTCATCCCAAAGGGATTCTCTTTGGACGCATTAGTTTAGGTCATTTAATTAACATCACTCCACCTCCGGAAAAAACAGGTAAACATATAGACTTTGATATTCACCCTACGAGGACAGTCGGCTAGGGATATCGAGTTTATATTCGAAATAAACAAATGCAACAGCGCTGAGGATTGCACGCAAGCGTGATATAGCATAGATTTGCAATTTTTGGGTTTATAACAATTATGTTAAACGTTGCCCACATGGTTCGCAACAGATGGGTAGCGTAACATAGTTCCCCTTCTCCAGAGCCACCTTCACAAAGCTAGGGTCTGGAAACAAAACCACCTTTTCTCGACCGAGATGACATAAAGAGGCTATGATAACCTTACGCCACGTCGCTTGGACTATAATACTACCGGCTGTACCACCCATCCACCGCCACCCGACCGACCCAAAAAAATCCTGACTGAGTTTTATATTAGAAGATCGGGAGGAAACCCCACCTATAATATGATCCTTGGCGGACCATGGAATACGCCATATGAAGGCCATCCTCTATTAATTTCAAGAAGTATATTCTTGATTAGGAAAAGTCCCGCATCCGCCACGCACAAACGGGGCATCCAAGCCCATTTGATATACGGGTAAGTGCACCAAGGTTGGGGGACAATTAAGTGGCACATCACAATCGAATTTTACATTTTTAAAAAACAGCAAAACATCAAATTTAGTCTTCCGGACTTGAAACCATGCCGAAAGTAAAAACTATGTATAAAATGTACATTGGTAGGGGAGACTATTAGCTTTGTAGAAATACTGATTTTAAAGGAAAGAGAGGATACAATCCTCATTTATAATTTTTTACAATATAGGTCTTTAAGACACTTTTCCTGTGAATGTTTATGCCTACGTTAAGACTGCAAAAATGTGTTGGTTTCACTTACAGAATGTGATAAAAATTATACCATCCAACCCATGGGAAATTATATACAGTTCAAAAAAAAAATTATTGATTTCAATATTTTTTGATGAAGTTATGGCAGGCAAACGAAGGAAAGTGCTCTGTTTCTTTATGATTTCATACAACTTTCACGGAAACAACAAATCATAAAAATAAAATATACGCAAAAAATACAAAATAAAAATCCCATCCCAAGATAGCTATGGCATATAATTTCACCAAAGGAAAAAAATATAAATCATTTTGGGTATCCACATGTGGGCAAACAAACTATATCTTATCGGGCGTTTAAAAAAAAAACTAAGTCATTGAATTTAGTGTTTAATTAGAGACTTAATCTTGTCCATTTTTACAAAAAAATTAGTATTTTAGAAAAACTAGATTTCGGGATGCTACGGATTCTATTATATAAATTTGTCTAATTTTGAGGTATGTATTTCTATAATCCCTTATAAGTTGATATTATGCTGTTATTTGCAACTATGATGTCCACGGATGAACACTATATTTGTCCATCAACTTCCTGCAATAACCCATAACCTAGTTGACTAAAGAAGAAAATTACCTGCTTTCACTCAGAGTTGACACTCTTGACAAACCAAATTAATAAAACCCACCGACGCAAACCAGAGGGGAAGTTGGTACCTACAACAGATCTAGAGAATATGATCCTAATCAAGACTATCCCAGCCCTCAAAGATGAGGTAACATTGTAGAAACGTATCGTTAGGAACTACTACAAAGATTGTACGAGTTATTAGAACAGGATCTACGATGTCTACATTATTCTATAGGAAGGGAAACATACCCTAGGTTTTGGTTACTTCTAGCAGTGGCTCTCTGCACTGTTATAGAAGTAGAAGCTGTTAACACAAACAAATATCCAATGTCTAATTCCTAGCTAAATAAGACTCTCCATTTCGGAGGCAGCTAGATGTAGTTTATGGAGCTAGGGGCAGTGTTATCTTACTTCTCTCGAGGGAAAAATCATACCATTCGCCTTTAAACTAAATTGAAGGTACAAAAACGGCGCGAGTACGAGCCCTCCTCCTTGGTCTCATCTTGAGCTAAGAGGATCGGTGTTTCATAACATCAGAGTATTAGGAGACCATAATTGGCGCAAACCAAGTTCTGAGGCATAAGAAAAGAGCTGAGCATGACAAACTCTACAAAATAGTTGTATGGATTGAGCAAAGAGTTTGACTTATATCAATTGAAGACAATCCCGCGAGAACAAAATCTTCTCGCCCATTCGATAGCAACTCGGGTCACGCTTCACCCAACCAGTGAGTGGGAAGATGTCGTTTCATGTATCCCTTCGTAATGAACCATTGGTAAAAAAAACAAGTCGGCAAAACCTCTTTAACAAATATGAGATGAGAACAAAATCTACTATCTAGATCACAGTGATAGTGATAGAGCCACTCTGGATACTTAAATGCTATTCAGTGTTACATCTCACCATCACGTGATAGATTTGTCCTTTTAATCCCACATTCTTCCTCTACTTAGAATCCCATGATAGAGCTTCCCCACAACGGATTCTCAAGCATACCACGGTAGAGAATGGAGATAATCTAGAATTACCTCTGCGCCACCTAAGTTGAGAATGGGGTAGGTAAAGCTTCTTTAATTAAAGAACTAGTTGATATTAACATTGAGATGAACGGAGGATGAACAAGGAGATTGACAAATTAGGATCATCGAACTCCATAGAAGAAGGAAATTGACACGCTCAAATCCTCAAGGAACATCAGACGATTTTTGATTTAATTATAAAGAAATGATAGGGTTCATTCACCACACATTGTTGGAAGAACTCCTCATCACTAAATCAAACGCCAAAGCAATTAAACAAAAAATCGAGACCAATGAAACTCAAGGTGGTAGCTCGAGGGTGAAATAAGAAAGTAATGAAACTCTCCAAGTAGGATTACAAACCAGTTTTTGATACTTCTCAATGGGGATCTATCATCGTCCCGTTCTCAAAAATAATCGACGCGACGATGCATTGCATACGCACACTTCCGCACGACATTAACAAAGTGTGTCCTAAGGATGACTTCAGGTTACCATCATAGAGTCCATTGTGATGCAAACAGCTGGTGAGATTTTGTCTCTAATGGATGGATTCTCAGGGGATACAATCAGATCAGAATATCCAACAAATAAAGCTAAAAAACCACATTCTATCAACGGCCTTGGGACCTATATTGCCTAATTGTTATGCCATTCCAGTCTCAAAGAAACCGTTTGGCGTACAATACCAAGCGGGCTATGATGTATATATTATGATCTTATTCATAAAATTGTAGAAACCTACGTAGATGATGCTTAGCCAAGCCAGGAGACCGTATTTTTTTCTGTGATCACCGGAAATTATAACGTCATTCTTTCACGTCTACTCGAATACGGAGAGTCACGTAAATCAAGAAAAATGCATCTTTGGTTGTGACAGGAGGGAAGCTCCATAGGTACATTATAGTGTCACGAGGGGAAGTGATTGTAGACCCGCAAAATCGGGTTCGTTCTCGAAATGATTCCCACTTTGGATGAATCTGCATCAAGTATTTCTTGGAACACTTGGTGCAATCCAGAGATCATCCTGGGACTTAGTTTTGCCATTCATTCCAATCAACAATCTACTCAAGAACTATTATAGTATTGATTGGACGAAGACGGCAACGAAAGCTTTCGACCCTAGTTAAGCGTTTCCTGTCTGTCACCACCCACGGCTAATCACCTACCAGATCGACCCTTTAATCTGATATCAAGCCACCGCTACTAATGTCTTGTAACTTATCCCGAATAGCCAAGAAAATGGTGATAAATGAGAACGTGCAATCTATTTTATATCCAAAACGTTGCTCGACTATGAAACACATTATATGCAAGCCGAACGAGAAATGCTTTGCCAAATCTTCGAACAAAGTTGTAAGGACATTACATGATAAATCAAGAAGGAAACAAGGGTACATGTAAAAAATAGACATTACGATTCTAACAAAAGGGGTCCTTGTCTCAAAAGGTTGGATGCTTTATTAACCTTAATGGGGAATTTGAATTAAATTTGTAATTAGAAGTCATTAAAGGAAAATCATTACGGATGGTTAGCTGATAACCATAGATGGGGTGATCTAGTAGTAGACTGGCTTTCACAAGGAATGCTATACTACATCGAAACCAGACTTCTTATTCTCTGAGTGTCCTTGTATTATTGCTATTTTAATTATATCATGGACCATAACATATCCAGAAGTTGATACACCACAACGAAGACGGTGTTCAACATTATCATAGTTAAATACGTCATTAAGAGCGGTGCTCTATCGTAAAGCATTTGATTGGAATGTTCTAAGATGTGTCGACACGGAAGAATCCAAGAAGATTCTCCATGAATCTCACAGTGGATATGTGCAGGCCACTTAGCTGGTAATGATTACTCGCAACATAACGGAGGATATTTCTGGCCACTCTAGAAACACGATGCAAGTAGAGTTTGTACGAAGTGTTGTAAGTGCTAAGAATTCTCACACGAGATTCCACAGGCCAGACACAAGCTCTACAAGCAATCGTACTCATGGCTCCTTTTCTACGTGGGCTTAGATTGATAGGGAAAAGTTCTCTCCCTCGTATACAAAACGGCATAAGTTATTAATCATGGCCCACCGAGAGTATTTAATAAATGGGGTAGAGTTATGCCTCTTAATAATGTACGAGTTCTATAATCGCAAGTTCATTTTGAACCAAATCATTTGAAGGTTAGGGTCCGCAAATCATTATCTCAGGATAATGGAACTTCTTTTAAGAATGACAAAGTCACGAATGTGCCAATATCATTTAAAATAAGCCATCATAGGCCTCCCTGTATACCCTAAGCCAAAGACGGCTGAAGCGACAAAAAAAAACTTAAAAAAGCCATTTTCTCAAAATGTGAAAGAAAACAAGCGAGATTGGGAATTTGAAGTTATTCCAGCCTTTGGGCCCCACTGAACCTCAATAAGAACACCAAAAAGAGCAATCCTTTTCGTTGGTATTGACGGGCAGAAGACAAAGGTCTCCTGCGTGAGGGCTGAAATACCCAGTTCCGTATCTCATTCAAGGGATTCTGTTGAAGACACTTACTAAAAGACAGAACGTCTCTCCCAAGCTAGAAAGCCTAGATGGAGGCAAAGTTAGATTTGAATAGCAGCATAGAGTACGTATGAGGACAGGGAGTCTAGCTTTTGTGAAGTTTAACAAGAAGGTCTATGACGAACATATTATGAGGTGATCTAGTTTTATAAGGTAGCTAGCAAGATCGATAAAAAGACCGGTGAGAAGGAAGTTCCAGCACAAAAATGGGTGGGCCCATCATACCAAGTTCACAAAGACTATAGAAATGTTGCATATTCTTAGGTACACAAGAGGTGAGGAAGTTGGGTGAATGATTTGAACAGTCAGTCCAAACCTTAAACGATCTACACATAGCGGCCAGCACGATTGATATAAATATATCTACATTGCATCTTCATATATGGTTCATTTTTTCTGCTGGTTTCATACAAGTTGGTGATTCAAGGAACTCCATTCTCAAAGCAATTCATACAAACTTTTGATGGTCTTGGCATAAACACTCTAATCATACTATTTTTGATAACGTATCCACCTGTTTTCAGAATCATTTAATTGACTAAAGCTAGAACTATGACAAACCTTAACGGTAACATACCAAGATCTAAGGTTGTTCTCATCTTTGGTCTTCTTCATAGGATAGGTGCCTTGCCTAGTCTTTCTAGAAGCTTCATCGTGTCACATCTATCCCCTATGTATATCTCTTTGAAAATAAGGGGATACAACTGAATTTTTGATCAAATAAACAAGTTAACATATAGATTCAAACAGAAACCTTTTAATTTTACACATTTCCTTTCCCCACCAACCTTTTGTGATTGATATTACATCTTTACTAGTGATGTAGGGTTGGGAGGAAGGGATGGGATGCCATTACCGCCTATACCTTGTCCATGGTGATAAGCCCACGCTTCTTATTCAGAGACATGGGGCAAGGTGTTAGCGGAGTCCTCTAACAACATAACATTGAATGCAGTCAGCAATCAAATTCCACAAAACCTTTGAAATTTTGATTCAAAAACAAGAATCAGTGTCCAAAATTCCTAGAGAATTCAAAACCCTGAAACCCGATTTGTCTTTACCATGAGGCTAATCTACAATATCTAAGTCTAGATAAACTGCAAGCAAGGTACATCCAAACTAGAGTCAATCGATTAGAGGTAGGCTGTAGAATACTTACTTTGGTTCCACAAAGACTTTGTCTATCTCTCTCAACTATCTTTTAAACATTTCATAACTTGTGTCTTTCTAAGTTCGCGGTGATGAGCTCTCGATCTCTAGTTGAGTGGAGTTAGGAGTTGGGGGCAAGTTTATCTGCTCATCACCTGTTTATCATCACATTTTTCAAACCAAATATGAAGTACCCGAAAAATTGCTTCTAAAAGTAGAGTGTGAAGTCACATTGTGTATACATTATCATATATCAGCATCACGCAATACAAAAAGAAAGTAAAACATTTGTATCATTTGTTCCCATTGCATCCCCTGTTCTGGAAGATATTAAAAACAACATTATATTTACATGCGTAAATCAAATCATACGAACATAATACCAAGGCGTTGATCAAGAAAAGAAAATATAATATATAAACACACAAGTTTCCTGTACAATTCCATCATGCGCTAAGCCTGGTCAAAATTTCTAAAAGAGCCCGGGAAGATACAAAAATACATCATGAAAAACAGTCCAAGAGAGCACAACTGGCTTCGCAACCCCCTATGAGTACCCTCTGAGGGGCACGCCCATGTCTAGGACCAAAACCTCTGGCGGACTATGCCGGTGCTCTGATGACAGCTTAGAGAAGAAGCGTCACAATCCGGGAGCAGCACACCTGTGGTCTCGACCGGAGAATGACTCCCTCATCAGGCGCTCTATTGTCTATACCCTGACCGCTCTCGGTACAAAGTGGTAGACACCATCCTGGCACATGTAGACAGAGGAAGTGAGCATTAAGATGCACAGAGAGTGTGTGCTACCAGGTGATAGAAGGCTCCACTTGCATCATAGAAGCTTTTCTGTACGGGTTTTCTCCATAGGGATTCATCAACGGTATCGGTGCATACCCAAAGTGAATCAGTGTCTCGCCAATCATCGGCAGTCTCTGCAAGAAAAGGCCAAAAAGCCAATTAGAAAGGATCAAAATGATAAAAACAAATGTACACCAAAAGGAGAGGTGACAAAAACGAAGGCTAATAACAACTAGAAACAAACATAAAAAGGAAGGATGATAAACTCACTCGGATCGCCGAGCCTCCAAGATGCCGATCTCTAGGATCGGCACCTGCCATAGATGTTACCGACATGCCCGCAGAGCACAGACACACACTGGTCGCACTCTCTATGGCCGGGCAACATTAGTGTCCAATAGCTCATCCTCTCTGCCAGGCCCTGAGAGAGTGCTCCTCTGAAACAAAATTAACCCTCTCCAAATCTGCTCCGCCCTTCTTCCTGCTAAAATATCCTGAGTGTCATGTGATCATGAGCAATTCCTCCTCTCCACTGGACTCAACTAGCCTAAGCTCGGTCTCCTCCTCCATCTCTCCCCCGTGAACTCCTCAACTCAGAGTCCTATGTCAATAGGTCGTCACTACTATGAGCGGGACGGCGGAAATCTGAAAGTAAGGGTGACTAAGGAGCACCACTCTCCCTAAAGCTCGTACTACTCGCCGAGCTGCACTGGTGACTCCAAGATCCCTAACATCAAAACTTTGGATGCTTAATATCTTCATAAACTCTTCTGGAGGGTGGTTTTAATCGCTCTAGAATGGTCAAAATACTAGCATAGAAATTGAAAAATTTGAAGCATGAACACCAAGCCCTTAATTGAAAATAAGGCTTCTCATTCACTTGTGTATCCTTTGCTATGGTGATATAGGATCATCTTTTTAATAATAAATTTTTTCTTTCTTAGGTGACTAGGGGTATCTTGGGTCTACTTGAGATGGTCATAGCTTGTATTAGTCCATTTGGACTCCATAGGAAAGAATAGGGATTTTCCCTCCAAATGTATAATTTGAATATTAAAATATCTTTAGGTATGTATAGGCTTAGGTGTTAAGTGAAAACAATCCTCTCAAACTGAGATATAATATTTGGAGGTTAGAGACTATTTTGAAAAGCATTTTCATGTGTAAATATCTTGTTTTGGATGTCTTCTTATTTATATTGGTGTTCAAGGCTTACATGGAACCTGTACGTGCCCAAAATTGTAAGGTATTGCACCAGCAGAATAACATAACACATGCCCCAATGATGATACAAGTCTCCTCACAGGTGTTCAAGATCTAGAAAATCCCCCCAAGTGTGTGTTAACATCCCGCATGCCCCACCCTAGCCCCTAATTAATTTGTTGTGCTCTTTTCCCCTATTTCGTTGTGTTTTGTTCTTCAGTATGAAACCACCCTCCTGCTGGGCGGGCAGTCTTCATGCTCGCCGCCCAGTCAAGGCAGTGGTCTCGTGATCGCCGCCAGTCAGGGCGGCGATCCTGTAACCGCCACCCCTATCAGGGCGGCGGTCCTTCACCGCATTTTCCAGGAATGCTCTTTTAATGTGGACTCATGTTAAATTTCCATGTTACCAGCTTTTTTCACCACCTTTGGCTTGCATTATGATTCTGGTTCCCTGGAATAGTGTTTTGGCATTGTTTATGGTTTAAGAGAATTCATTTGGTTTTTACCTTGGGTAATTGGAAATGCTATAAATTAGTTGGCTTGTGCTCAAGCAAATGGCCCCTCAAATTTGCCTCTGAATTTCTCATTTCAATAGCTTAAGCCGTTCAGTTTTGTTTAGGATTCATAGTTTCATTTCCTAGATGCATAGTTAGCATTGTTAGCTGTCAGAAAGCCACATATTCTTCTTGTGCAAAAGTGATTGTTGTCATTTCATCCAAATCCATTGGAAGAGGATAGTTTCATCTCAATAGGAAGCCATTAAAGTTGCAGGTTTTGTTCATCAAACAGGATAGTTTCAGGTGCTGGACGTTTTAGTTGCATGAACTCGCAATAAATCCCACTAGGAATTACATAAGTCAGCTCTATACTTTGCGCTATCCCTCTCCTACTCACATTGTATCCAGTCTGCATCCTAAGCTGCCTTTGTTCCAATATCTACTCTTGTTGATGCTAGCATTACATGCTTTTTTGGATCCACGTGAGCACGAAAGAACAACGAGATCACACTGAGGCGACAAGATCACACACCATTGGATTCACCTCTGTTCTACAGAATCCAGGTTCTATCTTTCAAAGTTCTAGTTAAAATCATATCAAATAGAGTAGCTAATCATTTCATTTCAGTTAAATTTTACTTTCGATATTGCCAGGGAAGCTGTGGGGATTGATAGTTTCTAAGAAAACTATGATTCACTCCTCACTTCTGAGGTAGGATCGAGAGTCTTTCAAATAGAGTAGATCAGTTATCAAATTATTTAGAATATATCTAAAACTACACAGAAAAGTAGCTACTCGGTGCTTATTTGTTTTAATTGCGTTATTAGTTTAGTTGTCAATTTTAGATATATTAGATAATTGCTCTTTTAAATTCTGTTCAGTAGCTTATCAATAACTATTAGATTTAGGAATATACATAGACATATCTTACGTAGTTAAATTATTTTGTCATTAGTTAGATTTGTAACATTTCCTTTTGTATGACAATCACGGGACCTAGAGAGCCCAGAGAATACGTATTCGAGCCAATCGTGCCTCAACCCAATCTTATTACAGCAATAACTGATATAGATCAGAACCTTAGAATCCAAGTCTTCCGAAAAACAATAGACTTACAATAGATCAGCTCACAGTTAAGCGTGTTAAATATAGAATACGACCAAGCGCACACGTTTTGGTCAAATCAGCCAAACTACAGATTACTCTAGATAAATATCTGTATGACTGTAGAAGGACTTGAAAGAGAGCAAACGTTTGGTTGTGACCCTTTGGTCCCATAGCCAGACGTAGGAGACACTCTCACAGACATAGATACTAGCTTAACGATTCAGATTGCAAGATTTCCTATAAGATACTCAGAAAATATTGCACAAGTGTTAATTCTGAACGTAGAGGCTGAAAAGGCATAGGACTATTGGATACTAGGGACTAGGGACTGATTCCACACATGACCATAGCAGGTCCAAAACAACCACGAATCTACAGTTGTGACCCACAAATCCCATAACCCAACAAGCCTACAGATCAATCTAACGTTGACATTGGCTTACGCACATTAATATTTAGATCCATTCCACTTCCACCTATCATCATCGCACAGTTATCCTTGTTAGACATAGCAGCTAACAAAGCTAAATATTTCTGGACTAAACCAGAGAATCGACCATAGAATCTGCTATACATCCATCATCCATCATATGACCCTATCTAGAGACATACATGAAACCATCCCAGGTCATTTTCCACGTATCCCACAACCTATAGATCGGATCACGCCAGAGCTCGATATTGATTGGAACCTTCGAGCAGTTATCCTTGCCGACTAATCTATCATGCCAGTTCAGGTTAGGAGGGCCTTCTTTGCCTTAGATTCACATATTCCATTAGTGAGTGCTGAAGATATAAGATTGCCTAACTAGTCTATCCATACCCTATGCATAATCCATCCCCACCGGCTATCTCGGCATGACCTCGAGAGGTCAGGTGTGAGGAAGAGTTACTTGTAGATTCCCATGCTCACTTGTCACTTTTCCATTGTACAAAATTGGTGAACCCGATGTGAAACAAACAACTGCAACATCTTCCTTATCTTTGTCTTCCACCTTCCCTCCTTCCCATTATTTTTTGGCTATTCATATAGCCCCCGAATATGTCAGGATTCGATGCATATGGCAGACCTCTCCTAGGTCTTGAGGCATACTACACTCAACTGAATAGACAGTCATCACCATCGTTCTCAGTATGGGGTGATAATTATTCAGCCAATCAGTTGTCAACACAAACTCCACCTCCAAAAACTAGACATAGCTCATCTTTTCAAACAGAGGAGTTGGATCAGCTCACTCAAACGCAACACACAGAGCCTTCAGGCTCGAACAATATGATGTTCACAAGAGAATCTGGTTCATCTCCTCAGGTGCTACTTAGACCACAAATTAGTAGACAATCAGATCCATACCTGGTTTTAGATGATGAACATTCAGTGCATCATGCCAGAAATGAACAACACTCTCGGGGTATGTACCCACCCATAGGAAGTTTACAAGCACAGCCTGAGGTCTCTTTTCAAGAAAATAACTCCATACCACTACATATAGGAAATGCCCTCGGGGAAACTTGGCAAGGAAACGATCAGTTCATAGCAGGGTATCACATGCCTATACAACACCAGGATATACAACAAATGCCACTAAGGCAAAATACCGTGACTTTACCAAATGAAGTCATTTCGACTTTAGTAGAAAAAGTTAGGGGGTTAGAAATTACTCAGGCAAATCACCATTCTCAATTCATGCAGGTAGGAAATTCTAATCTTCCACACCATCCTAGCCAATTAGACCTCCTCACAGGAATAGGCACGTTAGGCATGACTCCTTAGTATTCATGACAAATGCCAACTGGAACCGCCATTTCTAACACCATTTCGATACCTCCCAGTCTAGTACAAAATAATCCATTCCTAGACAATACCCCTTCATACTTAAACATGTACTCCAAATCACCACAAGGGGATATGTTCTCCTCTCCCGGCATGTTTACTCAACCACAAGGGTTTCCTTATGCCCCTACTAGTGCATACGCTACGCCATATTAACAACCCATTCCACCGCCACCCCCTTAGCAAGCACCATCAATGGTCGAAACCTACGCGATAGGGACTTATTCAGAATATTTGAAAGAACCCTTAGACTTCACCATATGAAGCGCTATGCTTCCAAGACCTCTTCCCGATTTTCCCAAATACAAAGGTGAGGGAGATCCAAATGCACATATCAAGGCTTATGCCACAGCCATTCGATAACTACTCCCTTGGGATGGGGTTGTTGCCAAAATATTCCCCAAAACCTTAGAAGGCATCGCCCTCAATTGGTATTATAGAATACCTGAGGCTTCCATCCATTCATTTAAACAACTCATTTCTAAGTTCATCAAGGCATTTGATATGAACAAACTATTGAAAATAGGAATCAAGGAATTCTTGCACATTAAACAGGAACACAATGAATCTGTTGCTCATTTCATTCAAAGATGGCGTACAGTCCTCTATTCTTCAGGAAGTGCTCCAAATATGGATCAGATGGAACTACGCGATTTATTCCTTCATTCCCTCAGCAGAGAGGTGAAGGAAGAAGTCCAAAAGTTCCCACTAAGGATTTATGATGAAGTACTTAAGAGTGCCCTCCGAAGAGATCAAGCTGCAATAGATAGCAGTCGCAAGACATATGGAACAAATGGGAGGTTAATCACCTCCAACCAAAATGTTACGACTTACTCCACTACCACAAATGTCAATCAAGGACCTAAAGCCCTTAATAAAAATCATGGAGTGACAACAGATGGAGTAACTAATCAGGCCAAAAGGGTAAATGTTGTGAATACTCCACCACTAATGAACAACCAATGAAACAACAACTTTACCCCAACAATCAATGCAGTGGATTTTAATCATCCACAACAACAACAACGGAAAAACCTTACAAAGGGTCCAAGCCAAAAATCAACTGGATATCAAAACCAAAACCAAAACCAAAAACAACAAACGCAAAACTTTAATACTAATAGGTAACGGTTTGATCAGATTTTTGGGCCACAATATGCACCAAACCAGCAAACTAGGAATTACAATCCTAACTCGTATTGTGGTTTTCACAAAATCCAAGGACATGACACTAGAATGTTTCGTGACTACAATAAATTCATGCAACATTTTCCAGAGGAACAAAGACAACTTTTCATAGATATGTTCTTGGCCGATCCTGCATCACCGGCACCAAATACTTTCACGGGGGTAGTTTCCCCTCAAAACACACCCCTCAAAATCTTTAATGATCCACTCCCAAATCACAATAACAACAGGTTAAATCCAAATGGTACAAATAAGGGCATAATATAGGAAACAATGATCAAGAAGCCTCGACTTCACTAAATCCATTAGTTGCACCACAATTAGGAAGTCAACCGCGACCCAAGATAGTCGGTTTAGTGGAATTAGATGCCAAACTACCCGTGGAAGTTGTAACAAGGACACGAGAGTATTCCTCTCAGCCAAGTCCAAGTTACCTACTGGAGATAGATAACATCCAACAAATGTTAGTAAAACCCGTAGGTGCCTATGATTTAATTAATGATCTAACAAAAACCTTCTCGCACATTTCTTTTTTGGACTTACTGAAGAACTCTCATCCCACAGGGCTTCTCTTTTGGAGGCATTAGGTTTAGGTCATTTAATTAACATCACTCCACCTCCTGAAACACAGGTAAACCATATAGACTTTGATATTCACCCTCCGAGACAGTCGGCTAGGGATATCGAGTTTATATTCGAAATAAACAAAATGCCAACAGACGCTGAGATTGCACGCAAAGGTGATCTAGCCTTATATTTGCAATTTTGGGTTTATAACAATTATGTTAAACGTGCAATGGTTTACGATGGGGTAGCAGTTAACATAGTCCCCTTCTCTTTCCTTCAAAAGCTAGGGTATGGAGAAACAAATTTTTCCTCGACTCGAAATACATTAAGAGGCTATGATAACCTTAAAGCCACGTCGATTGGAACTATAATACTACCGGTCACATTAGGACCCAAAAAAATCCTGACTGAGTTTTATATTATAGATCGGGAAACCAACTATAATATGATCCTTGGCCGACCATGGATACGCCATATGAAGGCAATCCCCTCTACATTATTTCAAGAAGTAATATTCTTGCATTTAGGAAAAGTGTTCGTAGCCAAGGGGGATCCAAAGCCATTTGATATACGGGTAAGTGCACCAAGTTGGGGGACAATTAAGTGGACATCAAATCCTGAATTTTACATTAAAAACAGCAAAACATCAAATTTAGTCTTCCGCGGACTTGAACCATGCCGAAAAGTAAAAACTATGTCATAAAAATTGTACCATTGTGTAGGGGAGACTATTAGCTTTGTAGAAATACTGATTTTAAAGTGAATAGAAGAGGATAAATATCATTTTATAATTTTTTACTAATAGTAGGTCTTTAAGACACTTTTTCCTGTGAATGTTTATGTCTACGTTTAAGACTGCAAAATTTGTTTCACTTATCAGAATGTGATAAAAATTATACCATCCCAACCATGGTGAAATTATATACATGTTCAAAAAAAAATTATTTGATTTCAATATTTTTTGATGAAGTTATGGCAGGCAAACGGAAAGTGCTCTGTTTTCTTTATGTTTTCATACCACTTTCACGGAAAAAATCATAAAAAATAAAATATTACTCAAAAAAATACAAAATAAAATCCATCCCAAGATAGATAGTGGCATATAACTTCTCACCAAAGGAAAAAAATATAAATCAATTTTTGGTCATCCAAATTGTGGGCAAACAAACTATAATCTTATCGGCGTTTTTAAAAAAAAAAACTAAGTCATTGAATTTTTAGTGTTTAATATAGCTAATCTTGTCCATTTTTTACAAAAATTAGTATTTTAGAAACTAGATTTCGGATGCTACGATTCATATTAATATAAATTTGTCTAATTTTGAGTGTATGTATTTCTAATAATCCCTATAAGTTGATATTATGTTGTTATTTGCAATATGATGTCCACGGATGACCCTATATTTGTCCATCAACTTCCTGCACTCACCCATACACCTAGCTGACTTAAAGAAAATACCATGCATTCACTCAGAGTTTGAACTCTTGACAAACCAACTTAATAAACCCACCGACGCAAAACCAGAGGAGAAGTTGGTACCTACAACAGATCTTGAGACTATGAGCCTAATCAAGACTATCCCAGCCCTCAAAGATGAGGCTAACATTGTAGAAACAGTATCGTTAGGAACTACTACAAAGATTGTCGAGTTATTAGAACAGGATCTACCGATGTTCCTACCATTTGATTCTATAGGAATGGGATATACCCTAGGTTTTGGTTCTCTTCTAGCAGTGGATCTCTGCATGGTAGAAGTAGAAGATGTTAACACAACAAATATCCCAATGTCTATATTCCTAGCTAAATATTAGACTCTCCATTTCGATGGAGCTAGATGTCGTTATGGAGCTAGGGCAGGTGTAATCTTTACTTCTCTCGAGGGAAAAATCCTACCATTCGCCTTTAAACTAAATTTTGAATGTACAAACAACGGCGCTGAGTACGAAGCCCTCCTCCTTGGTCTCATCTTAGCTAAGAGGATCGGTGTTAATAACATCAGAGTATTAGGAGACTCATAATTGGTAGCAAACCAAGTTTCTGAGGCATAAGAAACTAGAGCTGAGCACTTACAACTCTACAAAATAGTTGTATTGGATTTGAGCAAAGAGTTTGACTTCATATCAATTGAAGCAATCCCGCGAGAACAAAATCTTCTCGCCAATTCTATAGCAACCTCGGCGTCACGCTTCACCCCAAACAGTGAGTTGGAAGATGCTCGTTTCATAGTATCCCTTCGTACTGAACCATTGGTAAAAAAAAGTGGCAAACCCTCTTTTAACAAATAGAGATGAGAACAAATCTACTATCCTAGATCACATTGATAGTGATAGAGCCACTCTGGATTACTTAAATGTCTATTCAGTGTTACATCTCAACCATCACGTGATAGATTTGTCCTTAATCCCACATTCTTCCTCTTACTTTAGAAATCCCATGATAGAGCTTCCCCCACAAAAGGATCTCAGCATATACACGGTAGAGAATGGAGATAATCTAGAATTACCTCTGGCCCCACCTAAGTTTGAAGAAGGTAACGCTTCTTTAATTAAAGAAATAGTTGATATTAACATTGGAACGGAGGATGAACCAAGGATATTGAAATTAGGATCCTCGTTAACTCCATCAGAAGAAGAAATACACACTCAAATCCTCAAGGAACATCAGAAGGATTTTGCATTTAATTATAAAGAAATGATAGGGGTTCACCACACATTGTGGTACAGAACCTCATCACTAAATCAAACGCAAAGCCAATTAAACAAAAATCGAGACCAATGAAACTCAAGGTAGCTCTCATGGTGAAATAAGAAGTAATGAAACTCCTCCAAGTAGGATTCATCAAACCAGTTGATTACTCTCAATGGGTATCTAATATCGTTCCCGTTCTCAAAAATAATGGGAAGGTATGCATCTGCATAGACTTCCGAGACATTAACAAAGTGTGTCCTAAGGATGACTTCCTGTTACCATCCATAGACGTCATTGTTGATGCAACAGCTGGATTTGAGATTTTGTCTCTCATGGATGGATTCTCAGGATACAATCAGATCAGAATATCCAAACAATACCAAGCTAAAACCACATTTATAACTCCTTGGGGAACCTATTGCTACATTGTTATGCCATTCAGTCTCAAGAACGTTGGCGCTACATACCAGCGGGCTATGATGTATATATTTCATGATCTTATTCATAAAATTGTAGAAACCTACGTAGATGACTTGTTAGCCAAAGCCAGGAGACGTTGTGATCACCCGAAATTACTCCACGTCATTCTTTCACGTCTACTAGAATACGGAGTCACGCTAAATCCAGAAAAATGCATCTTTGGTGTGACAGGAGGGAAGCTCCTAGGTTACATTATAGTGTCACGAGGGATTGATGTAGACCCAGCCAAAATCCGGGTTGTTCTCGAAATGATCCCACCTTTGGATGAATCTGGAATCAAGTCATTTCTTGGAAAACTTGGTGCAATCCAGAGATTCATCCTGGACTTAAGTTTTGCCATTCATCCAATCAACAATCTACTCAAGAAATATTATAGTATTGATTGGACCGAAGACTGCAACGAAGCTTTCGACATAGTTAAGCGTTTCCTGTTGTCACCACCCACGCTAATGCCACCTAAGCCAGATCGACCCTTTAATCTTATACTCACGAGCTACTAATGTCTTGCTAACCTGCATGCTAGCCCAAGAAAATGATGATAAATGAGAACGTGCAATCTATTTTATTATCCAAACGTTGCTCGACTATGAAACACATTATATGCAAGCAGAACGAGAATGCTTTGCCATAATCTTCGCAACCAAACGCTTAAGGCATTACATGCTAAATCAAGAAACAAGGGTCATTGTAAAAATAGACCATTTACGAACTTTCCTCACACAAGGGTCCTTGTCTAAAAAGGTTGGATGCTTTATAACCTTAATGGGGGAATTTGAATTAACATTTGTAAATTAGAAGTCCATTAAAGGAAAAATCATTACGGATTGGTTAGCTGATAACCCACTAGATGGGGGTGATCTAGTAGATCTGGACTTTCCCAATGAATGCGTATACTACATCGAAACCAGACCTCTTATCTCTGAGTGTCCTTGGTATATTGATATTATTAATTATATCATGGACCATACATATCCAGAAGGTGCTACACCACAACGAAGAAGGTGGTTACACATTATCATAGTTAAATACGTCATTATAGAGCAGGTGCTCTATCGTAAAGCATTTGATGGAATGCTTCTAAGATGTGTCGACACAGAAGAATCCAAGAAGATTCTCCATGAATCTCACAGTGGAATATGTGGAGGCCACTTCGATGGTCATGCCATTACTCGCAAAATACACCGGATGGGCTATTTCTGGCCCACTCTAGAACACGATGCAGTAGAGTTTGTACGAAGGTGTTGTAAGTGCTAAGAATTCTCCCACGAGATTCACATGCCAGCACAAGCTCTACAAGCAATCGCTACTCCATGGCCCTTTTCTACGTGGGGCTTAGATTTGATAGGGAAATTCTCTCCCTCGTCTACAAACGGCCATAACTTTATAATCATGGCCACCGAGTATTTTACTAAATGGGTAGAGGTTATGCCTCTTACTACTGTACCGAGTTCTATAATCGCCAAGTTCATTTTGAACCAAATCATTTGCAGGTACGGTGTCCCGCAAATCATTATCTCAGATAATGGAACTTCTTTTAAGAATGACAAAGTTCACGAATTGTGCAATACATTTAAAATAAGCCATCATACAGCCTCCCTGTATTACCCTTAAGCCAACAGACAGGCTGAAGCGACAAACAAAACATTAAAAGCCATTTTTCTTAAAAATGTGAAAGAAAACAAGCGAGATTGGCATTTGAAGTTATATCCAGCCTTGTGGGCCCACTGAACCTCAATAAGAACACCAACAAGAGCAACTCCTTTTTCGTTGGTATTCGAGGCAGAAGCAGTTCTCCTGCTTGAGGTTGAAATACCCAGTCTCCGTATCTCATTACAAGGGATTCTGTATGAAGACACTTACAAAGAAGCACGTCTCTCCCAGCTAGAAAGCCTAGATGAGGCCAAGTTAGATGTTGAATAGCAGCATAGAGTCTATGCTGACCGGATGTGCCGGCAGTATAACAAGAAGGTCTATGAACGAGACATATATGAAGGTGATCTAGTTATAAGGCTAGATAGCCAGATCGATAAAAAGACCGGTGAAGGAAGGAAGTTCCAGCCCAAATGGTTGGGCCCATACCAAGTCACGAAAGACTATAGAAATGTTGCATATCTCTTATGTACACAAGAGGGTGAGGAATTTGGTGAAACAGTCAATTCCCTACACCTTAAACGATTCTACACATAAGCGGCCAGCACTATTTATATAAATATATCTACATTGCATCTTCATATAGTTAGGTTCATTTTTTCTGCTTGTTTCATACAATTTTGTGATCAAGGAACTCATTCTCAAAAGCAATTCATTACAAACTTTTGATGGTATTGGCATAAACACTCTAATCATACTTCTTCATTTTATAACGTCATCACCTGTTTCAGAATCATTTCATTGAATAAAGCTAGATATGACACAACCTTAACGGTAACCATACCAAGATCTACATGCTTGTTCTCATCTTTGGTTTCTTCCTAGGATAGGTGCCTTGCCTATGGTCTGTTCTAGAAGCTTCATCGTGTCACATCTATCCCCTATGTATATCTCTTTGAAAATAAGAATACACTGACATTTTGCTCAAATAAACAAGTCAAATATAGATCAAACAGAAAATTTTAATTTTACACATTTCCTTTCCCCACCAACCTTTTGTGATGATCTTGCATCTCTTACTAGTGATGTAGGGTTGGGAAAGGATGGGAATGCCCTTACTCGCCTATACCTTGTCCATGGTGATAAGCCCACGCTTCTTACTAGTAGCATGGGGCAAGGTGTAGGGAGTCCTCTTAACAAATAAACATTGAATGCAGTCAGCAATCAAATTCAAATAAACCTTTGAAATTTTGATTCAAAAACAAATGAATCAGATGTCCAAAATTCTAAGAGAATTCAAAACCCTGAAACCCAGATTTTGTCTACCATGAGGCCATCTACATATCTAAGTCTAGATAAACTGCAAAGCAAGTTACATCCCAAACTATGGAGTCACTCGAGTAGAGTAGGCTTGTAGCATCCTAATTTGGTTCCACCAAAGATTTGTCTATCTCTCATCACTATCATTTTAACACATTTCATAACTTGTGTCCTTTCTAGTTCTCGGTGATGAGCCCTCGCATCTTACTAGTTGCGTGGAGTTAGGAGTGGGGCAAGTTTATCTGCTCATCATACCTGTTTATCATCACATTTTTTCAAAACAAATATGAAGTACCGAAAAATTGCTTCTAAGAAGCTAGAGTTTGAAGTCACATTGTGTCTACATTATCATATATCAGCATCACGAAATACAAAAAGAAAGTAAACATTTGTATCATTTGTTCCCCATTGCATACATTCTGAGAAGCATATAAAAACAACATTATAATTTACATGCGTAATCAAATCATAAGAACATTAATACCAAGCGTCTGATCCAAGAAAAGAATATATATATATATAAACAAACAAGTTTCCTGTACAATTCCATCATGCGCTAAGCATGGTCAAAATTCTCAAAGAGCCCGGGAGATACAAAATACATCATGAAAACAGTCCAAGAGAGCCAACTGGCTTCTCAACCCCTATGGTATCCCTCTGAGGGTGCACGCCCATGTCTAGGACTCTGGCTATGCCGGTGCTCTGAATGCATAGAGGGCTCACAATCCCGAGGAGCAGCTGTGGTCTCGCCATGAGAATGACTCCTCATCAGGCGCTCTATTGTCCTATACCCTACCAGCTCGGTACAAAGGGTAGACACCATCCTGGCCACATGCTAGACAGGAGAAAAGATTTCGGTGTGCCTACCAGGTGCTGAAGGCTCCCTTGCATCCATAGATAGCTCTGTACGGGTTTTCTCCATAGGGATCATCAAGGTATCGGTGCATACCAAGTGAATCAGGTCTCGCCACTCATCGGCAGTCTCTGCAAGAAAAGGCAAAAAGCCAATTAGAAATGATCAAAAGATAAAAACAAATGTAAACAAAAGGAGAGGTGACAACTAAGGCAATAACAACTAGAAACAAACATTAAAAAGGAAGGATGATAACTCACTCGGATCGCCGAGCCTCCAAGATGGATCTCTAGGATCGGCACCTGCCATAGATGTCGCCGCTAACTGGTGCACTCCTCCTATGGCCGGGGCAACATAGTGTCCCACTATGGACTCATCCTCTCTGCCAAGGCCCTGAGAGAGTGGCTCCTCTGAAACCAAATTCACCCTCTCCACACTCTGCTCCGCCCTCTCTTCCTGTAAAATATCCTGAGTGTCATGTGACTCATGATCACTGTCCTCCTCTCCACCTGACTCACTAGCCTCAGCCTCGGTCTCCTCCTCCATCTCTCCCCCTGTGAACTCCTCAAACTCAGAGTCTATGTCAATAGGGTCGTCACTACTATGAGCGGGACCGGCGGAAATCTGAAGTAAGGGTGCCTAAGGAGCACCAGCTCTCCCTCAAGCTCGTACTACTCGCCTAGCTGCAATGGTGACTCCAAGAGTAACAAATGTCCAACCCTGGCCTTTAGGACCTCCCCTGGCCTCTCGAACTGATCTATATACTAACACCATTGGGGGAAGTATACCCATGTAAGGCAGGCCAAACTGCAGAGGTACTCGACCGAAGGGATGTATCTCCACCCTCCCTACCCTGTCAACAAGTTACCCTGTGGTGGAGCAAGAAATCAAAGTAAGAGCCTCCTCGCCCCATAACCCTGCCATGGCCTAATGCGGTGTGGCCTCCATGTCATCAGTGGTTAGGGAAGCAACTGGCTGGTGAGGTGCTCTGAGCATCGACATGTCTATCCATTTGGCTTCCCTCACATCTCTAGGATCTGCCACCTCTACCATAGGGGATGAAACGCTCATAGACCCAGCTCATAACCAGGGTCAGATGGCTCAATGACTACCCCTGTAAACACACCACCCTGTACAGATCATGGTAGGTAGTCCCGAGTATGTCGGCTCCCCAAGTGTAAATCCAGCCATGTCCTTCAATCTATGTAATGATGGGGGACTAGCAATAGAGTAGAGTGTCTCCTCCCTTGTCCCTGATCAATCTCGAGCCAAGGATCCCCATAATGGTCTGACGAATCAAGGGGATAGGCAGGCTAGGAATAGATCAGACCCTCACCCCCTTCTTTGAACCAGTGGAGATAACTGCATCTCCCATGTATAAGGCCCACTGTGCTATCTGAGCCCGTGAACCTGCTGTCTCAAGAGTAAGTTGTCTCCCGATGATCAGGACCCCCAAGATACGGTAAACGTCCTCCAAAGTAATGGTACACTCACCTCGGACCCTTAGTAATCAGAAAGTGTTCTGATCAGCATCCCAATATGAAAATAAGTCACAAAGTATGTGACTGGACTATACAACATGTGGAACCTGTGATATACGCAGTATACCAGCCCTCTGAAGAGTGTCTTGCTTGTCCTGAGAAAGGGCATCTAATACTACTAGGAGCCAATCACACTCTCTCTCTCTCTTGGCTCCATCGAATATACTCCTCCCTCGCCTACATACACCCAAAAACACACAAAATAGAACAAGTTAGTATCCAAATGACATTAGAAAAATCATGAAAACACATAAGAATGCTAAAAATGCAAAATTAACTTCAAAAAGGTGTTGTTTGTGCATTCTGTGAAGGACCGCCACACTGAGCAGGGCGGCAGTTCCGTAATCACCGCCTTAAAGGTGACGGTCTTGTAACCGCTGCCCTGAACACAGCGGCTGTTGTGTAACCGCCGTCCTATTCAGGGTGGCGGTCGTGTCCCAAAAACCCACGCGGGTCATGTGTTTTAAAAAGGCCTAAAAACACAAAAAATAACAATTTTTGACCAAAACAAAGCCTACCCAATAGGCAACCCCTAGATGAACCTATTAAAACTAACATTTTCAAAAATTATCCCCCCATGACAAAGTTTTCAAACATTTTAATATTTTGGGGATAAAAACAAAAAATTGAGAAAAACTAACCTGTGATCTCATGGGTCGGTGTTCCGCTCATGGAGGCATGATCATGATCTCGTCTTGGATGTTTTGACTATACTCTCGTGAGAAACCATCACTGTGGGTCCCAGAGTTCAAAATCAACCAAATCAACACGCGCAAATGAATAGGAAAATGGGCCCACTTTTACATATATAGCAACCTGACTTGTTTTGAATGCCCCTTTCCGCAGGTTTGGAGCACCGACGGAGGTAAGTTCTTATCCCCACACAAATGGTACGTCCTCATTTCATGATATTTTAGTATTTATTTTTCGATCTATTTTGTCTATCTACACTTGAGTTCTCTTTTCATTTTATAGGTAGCGAGAATTTCGGATAGCGTCATTTCGACATACGGACGTACAAGGTATAACTCCTAACTTCCCATTTCGGGACTGTCATACTCAGACCCACCGTTTTACACCTCTTCATGGCTAAAATGATTATCTGAGGGGGCAATATGTACGTACCCAAAATTGTAAGGTACTGCACCACCAGAATAACAAAACACGTGCCCCAATGATGATACAGGTCTCCTTGCAAGGTGTTCAGGATCCGGAAAATCTTCCCAAGTATGCATTAACATCCCGCATGCCCCACTTAGCCCCTACGTGCTTTGTTGTTCTCTTTTCCCCTCTTTTCTTTGCATTTTGTTCTTCAGTTACGAAACCACCGCCCTGCCTGGGCAGTGGTCTCGTGACCGCCGCCCAGTCAGGGCAGCGGTCCTGTAACCACCGCCCTGCTCAGGGTGGTGGTCCTTCATGCATTTTCCAGAATGCTCTTTTAACGCGACTCACGTAAATTTCAACATTTACCAGCTTTTTTCACCGCCTTTGGCTTGCATTAATGATTCTGGTTCCCTGGAATAGTGTTTTGGCATTGTTTATGGTTTAAGAGATCAATTTGGTTTTTAACTTTGGGTAATTGGAAATGTTATAAATAGTTGGCTTGTGCTCAAGCAAATGGCCCCTCAAATTTACCTTTAAATTTCTCATTTCAATAGCTTAGCCTTTCAGTTTTGTTTAGGATTCATAGTTTCATTTCTTATATGCATAGTTAGAATTGTTTAGCTGTCAGAAAGCCACATATTCTCCTTGTGCAAAGTGTTGTTGTCATTTTATCTAAATCAATTGGAATAGGATAGTTTCATCTCAATAGGAAGCCATTAAAGTTGAAGGTTTTCTTCATCAAACAGGATAGTTTCAGGTGTTGGATGTTTTATATTGCATGAATCGCAATAAATCCCGCTAGGAATTGCATAAGCCAAGCTCTGTACTCTTGCGCTATCCCCTCTCCTACTCGCATTGTATTTAGTCTACATCCTAAGCTTCCTTTGTTCAAATATCTACTCTTGTTGATGCTAGCATTACACGCTTTTCTAGATCCGAGTGAGCATGAAAGAACGAGGAGATCACACTGAGGGGACAAGGTCACACACCATCGGATTTGCCACTGTTCTATAGAATCTAGGTTCTAGCTTTCAAAGTTCTAGTTAAAAGCATATCAAATAGAGTAGCTAATCATTTCATTTCAGTTAAATATTACTTTCGATATTGCCATGGAAGCTGTGGGGATTGATAGTTTCTGAGAAACTATGATTCACTCCTCACTTCTGAGGTAGGATCGAGAGTCTTTCAAATAGAGTAGATCAGTTATCAAATTATTTAGAATAGATCTAAAAACTACACAGACAAGTAGCTATACTCGGTTGCTTTGTTTGTTTTAATTGCGTTATTAGTTTAGTTGTCAATTTCAGATATATTAGATAATTTCTCTTTAAATTCCATTAAGTAGCTTATCAATAACTATCAGATTTAGGAATATACATAGACATATCTTACGCAGTTAAATTATTTTGTCATTAGTTAGATTTGTATCATTTCCTTTTGTATGACAATCATGAGACCTAGAGAGCCCAAAGAATACATATTCGAGCCAATCATGCCTCGACCCAATCTTATTACGGTAATAACTGATACAGATCAGAACCTTAGAATCCAAGTCTTTCGAACAACAGCAGACTTACAACAGATCATCTCATAGTTAAGCGGGTTAAAATATAGAAGACGACCAAGCGCACAAGTTTTGATCAAATCAGCCAAACTACATATTACTCTAGATAAATATCCATATGACTGTAGAAGGACTTGAAAGAGAGAAAACATTTGGTTGTGACCCTTTAGTCCCACAGCCAGACGCAAGAGACACTCTCACAGACATAGATACTAGCTTAAGGATTCATATTGCAATATTTCCTATAAGATACTCAGAAAAGATTGCACAAATGTTAATTCTGAACATAGAGGCCGAAAAGTCATATGAATATTGGATACTAGGGATTAGGGACTGATTTCGCACATGACCATAGCAGGTCCACAACAACCACGAATCTACGGTTGTGACCCACAAATCCCACAACCCAACGAGCCTACAGGTCAATCTAACATTGACACTGGCTTACGCACATTAATATTTAGATCCACTCCACTTCCACCTATCATCATCGTACAGTTATCCTTGTTAGAAGTAGCACCTAACAAAGCTAAAGATTTCTGGACTAAACCAAATAATCAACCATAGAATCCACTATATATCCATCATCCATCATATGACCCTGTCTGGAGACATACACAAAACCATCCTCGCGAATTCTAAGACATTCCTGACCCTTTTCCAAAGAAGAGATTCTCTTCTCTAATTCATCCACCTCATGAGAAATGGTGGGCACAATTTTAAGGGAATATTTGTCGTAAAGCACATAAGGCTCCTTGGGAACCTCTTTTAGCACAAATTCTTCTTGCGTAGAAATGGACACTTGTATTCAGTCATGCCTATCACAGCAGACCTCCTCTCAATCCAAGACTTCTTCAACTCTTCTGGATTTTTCATGTGTTCTCACCGGAAGAGATGGTAATACATTGATTGGAAGGTAGAGAAAACATGACTGATTTTGATCAATCTCAAAAGGAGTGAGATCTGAACTTGCCGATATGTCAGGGGTCCCTTACCATCCCCTGGGTCTGTAATGTCAAACAAATCTCTAAAAAATGCTTCATCTAAACCAGTCAAGTCAAATATTTGATTCAAATATTCTGAATATATTTCCTTTAAGTTATTCGTCACAACTACCTGTGTCATTGTGCCAACAAGGAGCTCTGCAATAGTCTCTCACTTTCAAGATTGGAAAAAGGATGCATATGGGGGAGAAAGTAAGAGTGAAACTTATAATGAAAATGGCGCACGTGAATTGAATTAAATGAAATCATCACCATTAAATGGATAGAGATTTTTGCTTAGCTCACACAAAGGAAATAATGATGAAGTGAATGACTACCGACTCACAAAAGAAATGATTAAGAGTGATAAAAAGCTACACGCGGGTAACTACTCAAATCAGGATACCTGGTGATCATTGCACATGTTCCAAAACTAATGTTCAAAATTTAAGACTGATAATGGTCACATCATAGTCATTTGATAACTATGAGGAGCATACCTGTTCTGCCAAAAGTGAAGATAGAAAAGGCAACTTGGCATCCTAGTCATTCTAATAAAACAAGAAAACGTGAGTCACTTGTAATACTTCCACCTGACAACATAAGAATGGAATATTTGCAAAGGAACAAGAGTGGATCAGATTGCGAGCTATAAAGTAGAATATTCATTGGAAAACTTCAAGTTTTTGTGGGGAAAACTAAAAAGTGAGTGAGTGATTGAGATTATATAAATGCAATGAGAATACTCTTGCATTGGGGGGATTAAAAATTTCTAAAATTTAAGAGAAGAAAGGAGTAAATTAAGAGAAACCATTTTCCCAAGAACTTATTTGAGAAACTGTTATCTCTCAAAAGTGCACCCTATAAAGAGATGGTTGCAGGTGTTCTAAGCTTGCTTTGGATCTCTCTCTTTCGTAGATACAATGGAAACACCTCAGGTCTGTCAATATACCTATTGTTGAGGTGAGTCTCTGGTATCAAGGCGAGTTCCTTCTCGATGTATCCTAAACTAATTTTTTGGGGTTTTGAGGGTAATAAGATGACTGCAAATGAATTGAGAACTCGGGTGATACACCAAAATTATTGAGGGCTTAGACTAAGTACATGCATAAATATCTGAGAATGAATTATGGATGCACAAACCAATAGTTTTTAGTAGAATATTAAGGTAGACACTTAATGTATTGAGGGAAAAATTCACAACAATATTGTTTGGATACACATGCACACTAATATCATGCAAAAATTACTAAATTTGCAACAAGGTAAGGTGCTTAACTAGGGAATTTGACATTCACAGGGATTAATAAGACATACACAAGACTACAAATTATTGGAAACGAAGAATATAATTCTCATTCAAAGGGCAATAACTGGCAAAATCTGCTTCAGCACTCTTGTCCAAAAATTCCTCCTTCGTGCTTTGTCAATGCACACAATATATAGCAAAATTATTCATCCCACCCTTCCTAAAAATAGACTAAAATTTGTACTCGCCCATGCATCCTATTTTTATCCTTTATCATGAATAAATAAAGGAATAAAAAATAAGCATGCTAATACAATGAGGTATTAATAGCCTTGTTTACAAAAATACAACTCAGTCAAACTGCAGTTGAATTCTCTATTTTTAATGAAGTTGGGTGAGTAATTGGCTAATAATAAACTTTGCTTCATGAACAAGTCTTCTCCAATGCATGCAACCTCTGTCTTATTTTTCATGATGTGACATCTGCAATTTGATCCACTTATCCCCTTAGATGCACATGTAAAATAATATGTCCCTGTGTGTGAGCAAAAATAAATCTTTATTAGCAATACTTGGAAAAATATTCACCCATGTATCCATCTTGATGGGGACCACCTTGTAGGCTCTGATGTTGACATCCCTTATGTATTCTTGTGGTCACATGAAAAGATAATCCTGTGCAAGAAAATAATGCTTTTGCTTTCAAAACTTAGCAAAGTATAAATCACCCCAAAGAGGGGACAACCTGAGTTCTATATTTCCCCTTGTATTTAGCCACCTTTTGGCAACGTTAAGGTTATTTGAATATTTTAAGGTATTTGACCTTGCATAACTCTATATTCGAATCACTTTTGGGAGATCACTTTATTTGAATGAAAAGGTACCTTATAAGAGATAGGTCAAGGGAACCCTTGGCATAATCATTTGGATATAATATGTTGACCCCTCGGGATGTATGACACAAGGCATAATTTGGTTATACTAATCATTTGATTGATTTTTTTGGTGTTCGATTATTCGACATATATTATAAGAGCTTAACCAAAGGTCAATGCAATGATTTATTCAATGGGGTTGGTCCCCTTCGCTTTTATCATTGGCATTAACTGCGATTAAATTTTTAACCCCAAGGTACGGTTGCGAGTTTGCAATGTAGTCCTTTCGATATCCATGCTTTGATCTTCCCCGTTGATCTGTGAGCTTTGGTTAGATTGGATAGTTGGGAAGTTTTAATTACAAGCCAATTTGACTAGTTGATCTGTGTACCCTAATCATTTCTGGTTGTTGATATTTGTACCCTTTGTGGAGTTAGGGCTTACTTTCATTTCAGTCATGAAGTTTGTATGGATATTTTTGAGTGAACGATGGTCATTTGATTCTATACATTCAGATCTCCACCGTCGATGTTGATATGTGGAGTTAACAGTTCAGATCATTTGATTTTACTTGATTTGATCTTAGTCGTTGATGATAACTCCTAATGAGTTAATCCAGCTATAAGCTCATCGATCTTATCACTTGTCATTTTCATTTGCTCGCTCTGAGCAGCAAAGACCTAAAAAAATTATTCCAGGAAGCTATTATTAATCCCTCAAGCTCGACTCTTTTGTGGATTGGTCTTTATGAAGCTCTCATGCATCTGTATTTCGTTATTTTTTACTATGTTTAGAGTCTCTGAGTGAGTTGGTTGTGAATTTTCACTACCATTTGTAGTAGCCTTCAAGCTCAATTATTTGTGAAGAAGAACTCTAAAAATCAGTCTTATGAGGTTCATGTGCTTGGATTCGGCCATTATTGATGCTTGAGTTCTCTATGATCTTTCTGAAGCAGCAACCATTGAACTTATTTCAAGTTCTTTGCTTCATCTTTCTAAGCATGATATCTGGCTATTGGGAGGCACCACACATGCATCTTGCCATTCTATGAAGCTTTGTATCACCCTAAATGAGAAGATGGTGAGTTCTTGATGTTTGAGCACTATAATGTTTCATTTTTCATTCTTGGCCTCTTTATGCACTCACACTTCCATTAATACATGTATTTTCCCTATGGATTTCATGAATCATGATCAATCCTAGATCTAGAAAACTCATTTTTGTTCATTCACTGCCCTTTGTGACTTGTGGGTTTTACAAACTTGACCTCTCTGGTAATTCGGTGAGTCTTGCCTTGAAATATTTTGCAGAAAATTGTAATGATTTTGAGCGGCCATGACATATAATGAAATTGTTAGAGTTAAAATGTACCCACAATTTGGGTTTTACTTATCTCAATTATTTTGCCACTGTTTGGCCTTTATCAATTTTGCACACCTGAATTTAACTTCATTAGCCCAACCTTTTAAAAAGGTGTTCTATTTGAAGTTCTGGTTTAAGTTGATGATAGCTCCATTTTGTTATTCTTTGCATGACTTAGGTTTTTGTTTATTTCTTCTGAAAATGTGCTTTATTTGAGATGGAAAATGAAGCTTTACTTTGAAATTTTAAGCTCATTGCAAGCTGAATTCAAATTTGTCATCTTTATTTCTGTTGGGTTTGATTTTCACTGTAATCTGTTCTATCTCCTTTTACGTGGTCACCACGTTCTTTTCCATGAGGGTTTGGTTTCTATACCAAAATTCTCACCATTGAAAAGTATCTGGAGGAACTTTCTTAATCATGGCCAACCTTTCATAAGGTAAGTTCATGGTTTTTCTTATATAGTCGCCACTGTTTATGATATTGGCTCTCTAAAACTATAGATCCATATCCGTGTTTTGAGATGTCCTTTTGCTCTGACATTTTGCTTAATATGCATCCTTTCTTTGACTCATCTCAATCTCTAAAATATTGATCCAGGTATATTGGTCGGTTAAGTGACATGTATTTTCTATTTGGAGATCATTTCCTTTTCCATTTTTCAGTTATGTATTTGGGGAACTATCTTTTAAGTCTAACCCATTCGTGAAGGGTTCGAGCTCGGTCGTTCAGTGTTTGATAAACCTTTGTTCCCCATTGTACAAATTTGTAAATTTACTTTCTTTTGGGGGGGGGGGTTATGACCTACACTAATTGACCATAATAACCTGCATAAAATGATTCTCATTTCTGTTGTTGTTCGTGTATGGCCCTCTTGAGGTCGAAACATGCTCCAAATCAATTCCTTGATTGTGATGAGAAAGGAAAAAAAAAATTTATTCACTTGTCTTGAAATCCATGAAGTAACTTTGCTTTTCTTCTAGATGCATCTGAAATCTGATTTGAGGTTGTTCTTAGCTCCGAAGATTTTCTTAATTAGCAACTATGGATATTTGAAGTTTGTATGTTCTGTAATAGAGCTTTGGAAGGTTTTAGGACTCAAACAATATTGAAAAAAAAATTGTACTCTATTTTTTATCAATTATCTACTTTCTTCTTTCAAAACTATACTTCTGAAACTTGCATTTTGTCCACCCTCTTAATGCATAAGGACTTCTGTAACTTGTAGTTTTATGAGAAAAATGTGTAGTGAGAACTCTTCTTGATTGATGACTGATTAAGTGGATTTCATGCTCAATTCTTCTATCCTAAAGTAGGTTGTCTTTCTTTGGATGGTCTAATGAATATTGCAAGTTGATAATTGTTTCATTTTGACATACAGTGAGTTTAACTATAATAAGTATTTTGTTTTCTGCATATTCGTTCCATTGGTGGTTCTCGCATGATTTGTTCTTAAACATGAATCTTCTCACCAAATTTATTTTATGAAGAGTATATACTTTCAGAACCTGTTGTAACCCTTCCTGATTCCACTATACTTGATCACTTGTTTCATTTGTCATGCTTTCTAAAAGACATTTTGTTCCTTGGAATTAGTTAGCCTAATTTTTTATTAAATTTGTAACTAAAAATGGCTTGCTTGGAAATCTGCATTCTTTTCATACCCTCTGGAATGAGAAACAGAGCCTTAATTTTTATTGAATATTGGTACTGTACGCCGGAAAAGCAACAAGCGAGGTTAATGGGAATCTACAGGTAACTCTTCTGCGTACCCGACCTCCCGAGGTTTAAATGCCGAGACAGCTCATATGGGGATGGAATATGCATGGGATGCAGACAAACTAGTTAGGCAATCTAATGTCTTCAATACGCTCTAGTGGAATTTACGAATCTAAGGCAAAGAAGGCCCTTCTAACCTGAACTGGTGTGATAGATCGATCAGCAAGGATGACTGCTCAAAGGCTCCAATCAATATCGAGCTTTGGCGGTGATTTGATCTATGGGTTGTGGAATTACGTGGAAAATGACCTGGGATAGTTTCGTGTATGTCTCCAGATAAGGTCATATGGTGGGTAATGAATACAATCGACTCTACGGATGATTCTCTGGCCTAGTCCAGAATTCTCTAGCTTTGTTAGCCGCTATATCTAGTAAGGATAAATGTTCGACAATGGTGGGTGGAAGTGGGCTAGATCTGAATACTAATATGCGTAGGCCAAGTGTCTACGTCTGATTGACTTATGGATTCGTTAGGTTGCGGGATTTGTGGATCATAACCGTAGACTCTTGGTTGTTGCGGTCCTGCTATGGTCATGTATGAAATCAAGTCCTAATCCCTAGTATCCAATAATCATATGATTTCTCAGCGTCTATATTTAGGATCAATAACAACGCGATCTTCTCAGAGTATCTCACAGGTGTTCTTGCAACCTGGATTCTTAGGCTAGTATCTATATCTAGAAGAGTGTCTCCTACATCTGGATGTGGGACCTAAAGGATCACAACCAAAGGTTTGTTCTCTTTCGAACCCTTCTACACTCATGTGTATGTTTGCCTAGGGTAATCTGTAGTTCGGTTGATTTTGACCAAAACGTGTGTGCTTGGTCATCTTATATATTTAATCCCCTCAACTGAGAGTTGATTTGTGTGTAAATCTGTTGTTATTTGGAAGATTTGTATCCTAAGGTTATAGATCTATGTCAACTATTGCCGTGACGTAGATTGGGTTGAGGCACAATTGGCTCAAATACGTATTCCCTGGGCTCCCTGGGTCCGAGTGATTGTCATACAAAACAATAATGTAAATCTAACTGCAACAAAGCAAATTTTAACTACGTGGAATAAATCTAGAACATATATATAATTTCTATTTTTGTATTTTCTGAGAAAATTTAAGAATTTAAGAAAGCAGCTATTTAAAGTTATCTAGAATTTGACAACTAAGATAAAACTTAAAACAAACAAAATAACCGAGTGTAGTTATTTGTCTGTGCAATTTGTAGATCTATTCTAAATAATGAAATAACTTGCTTAATCTGTTTGCCAGACTCTCGATCCTACCTCAGAAGTGAGGAATGAATCATAGTTTCTCATAAACTATCAATCCCCACAGCTTCCCTGGCAATATTGAAAGTAAACTTAACTGAAAAGAAGTGATTATCTACTCTATTTGATATATTTCTAACTTTAGAACTTTGAAAGCTAGAACCTGGATTCTGCATAATAGTGGTGAATCCAATGGTGTGTGTGATCTTGTCCCCTCAGTGTGATCTCCTCGTTCCTTTGTGTTCACGTGAATCTCGAGAAAAGCGTGTAATGGCTTAGCATCAACAGAAGTAGATATTGGGACAAAGGAAGCTCAGAATGCAGACTGAATATAATGCGAGTAGGAGAGGGATAGCGCAAGAGTACAGAGCTTGGCTTATGCAATTCCTAGCAGGATTTATTGTGAGTCATGCAACATAAAGCGTCTAGAACCTGAAACTATTTTGTTTTGAGGAGCCAAACCTATAACTTTAATGGCTTCCTAAGCTATTCTACTCCAATGGATTGGGTGAAATAACAGCACTGCCTACACAAGATGGATATGTGGCTTACCAAATGCTAAACAATGCTAACTAAACATGCAAAGAATTGAAACTATGGCTTCTAAGCAAAATAATAGACTGAACTATTGAAAATGAGAGTATGAGAAGTGAATGAGGGGCAGACCATTTGTTTGAGCACAAGCCATTTATTTATAGCTTTTCATTCACCCAAAGATCAAAACCAAATTGAACTCTAAAACTATAAACAATGGCCAAACACTATTCCAGGGGACCAAAAACATAAATGCAAGCCCAAGCCGGTAAAAAAAGCTGGTGAATCATTGATTTTTACATGAGTCGCGTTAAAAATGCTTTTTGGAAAATGGCGGTAAAGGACTTTTTCCGCTCTGAGCAGGGAGGCGGTTACAGGACCGCCGCCCTAATCAGGGCAGCGGTCACGAGACCGCCGCCCATTTTTCATCACTGAAGAGCAAAAGGCCAAGAAAAGAGGGGAAAAGGAAAAAAAAAAGCATGCGGGGGCTATGCGGGGCATGCAGGATGTTAACACACACTTGGAGATCTTTTTTGGATTTCGAACACCTTGCAAGAAGACCTGTATCATCATTGGGGCACTTGTTACGTTGTTCCGGCAGTACAACACCTTACAATTTTGGGTACGTACATATTGCCCCCTCGAAGAAGCGTTTTAGCCATGAAGAGGCATAAAACAGTGGGTCTGAGTATGGTAGTCCCGAGATGGGAAGTTAAAAGTTATACCTGATGCTCCGTGTGTTGAAATGACGCCATCCAAAATTCCCGCTACCTGCAAAACAAAAAGAGAACTCAAGTGCAGATAGATACAATAGTTTGAAAAATAAATGCTAAGATAACAGGGAATGAGAACTTGTACCATTTGTGTGAGGATAGGAACTTACCTCCATCAGTGCTCTAAACATGTGAAAAAGTCATTTTAAAACGAAATAGAGTGCTATATATATGAAAGTGGGCCCATTTTCCTATTCATTTGCGCGAGTTGATTTGATTGATTTTGAGCTCTGGGACCCACGGTGACGGTTTCTTGCGTGAGTAGAGTCAAAACGTCTGCGACGAGATAGCGATCATGCCTCCACGTGCGGAACATCGACCCACGAGATCACAGGTTAGTTTTCTTCAGTTTTTCCTTTTTCCCCCCTTAATTTTGAAATGTTAAAATCTTTGTCATGGGGGTGTAATTTTTGAAAATGTTAGTGTCAAAAGGTTCATCTAGGGGGGGGCACCTACTGGGTAGGCTTTGTTTTTACGTAAAATGCTCTTTTTTAACGTTTTTTAGGCTTTTTGGGTTTAAAAACCCGCGTGGATTTTCGGACCATGACCGCCGCCCTGCCCAGGGCGGCGGTTACATGACTACCGTCTTGCTCAGGGTGGCGGTTACACGACCGCTGCCCTTAAGGCGGTCGGTTACAAAACCACCCCCCCTGCTCAGGGCGGCATTTTTGCACAGAATGCAAAAGGAACCTCTTTTTGAGATTGTGTTTGTATTTTTAGCATTTCTATGTGTTTTTATGACTTTCTCAGTATTAATTGGATGCTAACTTGCTTTGTTTTGTGTTTTTTTGGGTGTATACAGGCGAGAGAGGAGTATATCTGTTGGAGTAGAGAGAGGGGGGGTGTGATTGGCTCCCAGGATTATTAGATACCCTCTCATAGGATGAGGAGGATACACTTCAGCGGGCCAGGATACTACGCATCTCACGCGTGCCCCATGTTACACCATCCAGTCACATTCTTTGTGACCTATTCTCATACTGGGATGCATATCAGAACACCTTCTGATTGCCAGGGGTCCGTGGTGAGTGGACCATCACATTGGAGGATTTCTATCGTATTTTGGGGGTCCCGATCATCGGGAGACGACTCACCCTAGAGACAGCAGGCTCACCTTGCATAGATTGCACAGTGGGCCACATATATGGGAGATGCAGTCATCTCCACGGGGTCGAAGAAGGGGGTGAGAGTTCGATCTATTCCCTCTTTGCCCATCCCCTTACTTCGCCAGGCCATCATGGGGATCCTTGCCTCGAGATTGATCGGGGACAAGGGAGGGGACACATTATTATACTGTTGGGCCCCCATTATTGCACAGATAGAGAATCACGGACGGATATATGCCTGGGGAGCAGACATACTTGGGACTACCTACCATGACTTATACTTGGTAGTCCGTTTACAAGGGCAGTCATTAAGCCGCCCAACTCTAGTCATGAGTTGGGTCTATGAGCATTTCATCCCCTATGGCAGGGGTGTGGAGGTGGCAGATCCTGGGGCTATGAGGGCAGCTAGATGGACAGACATGTTGGTGCTTAAAGCACCTCATCAGCCAGTTGCCTCCCTGACTACTACTGACATGGAGGCCACACCATATCAGACTATGGTGGGCATATGGGGCAAGGAGACTCTTACCTTGATCTCCTACTCCATGACAGGGTAGCTTATTGACAGAGTGGGACGTGTGGAGATGCGCCCCTTTGGCCGAGTTCCTCAGCAGTTTGGCTTACCATACACAGATATGCTTCCCCCAGTGGCACCAGTCTACAGATCAGTTCGTGAGGTTACAGAGGGGAGGCCTAGAGGCCTCAGGTTGGATAGTGGTTACTTGTTGGCATTCCCATTGCAGCGAGGAGGATAGTACGTGCTAGAGGGAGATTCGGTGCACCTCAGGCACCTTTGCTTCAGATTGCTGCGGTTCTTGCTCATAGTAGAGATGACCTTATTGATATTGACTCCGAGTCTGAGGAGTTCATAGAGGGAGGAACAGAGGAGGAGACTAATGACAGCGATCCTGAGTGGCATGACACTCAGGATATTATACAGGCAGAGAGGGCCGAGCAGAGCGTAGAGAGGGTGACTCTGGTTTCAGAGGAGCCACTCTCCCAGGGCCGTGGTAGAGAGGATGAGTCCGTTGCGGGGTGATACGTTGCTCCCGCCACAGGAGCAGCCCCTCAATCGGCAGCAGCATCCCCGGCAGGTGCCGGCCCCAGCGACCCATCCTGAAGGCCTGGTGATCTGAATAAGTTACCCTTTCTCCCTTTTAATGTTTGCTTGTAGGCTCTCCTTAGTTGCAATCTTGTATTCCTAATTTCTTGTTTGGTTTCTAACTTGTTTTCTCCTTTGTTTGCAGAGACTATTGATGAGTGGCGGGATTTGATCCGCAGGGTATGTACTGATTCCCTGATGATCCCCATGGATAAGACCCGTGCAGAGCTATCTGTAGATGCTGGGGAGCCTTCAGCAGCCGGTAGGCATACCGATGTCTTTGCTCCAGTCTGGCATGTGGCCAGGATGGTATCGACCCTTCGCACCGAGCTAGCGGGGTACAAGACGGCTGAGCGTCTTATGAGGAGCCGTTCTCGTGGTGAGACTGCGGCTACTCCTCGGGACCCTGAGCCCTCCGTACATTCAGAGCGCCGGCGTAGCCGGAGTCCTAGGCATGGGCGCGCACCTTTGGAGGGGTCGCGTAGGGATTGAGAGGCCACTTGGCTCTCGTAGATTTTTGTTTTATATATTCTTTTGTATATCACGGGCTCTTTGAGCATTTTGACCATGCTTAGAGCATGATGGCATTGTATATAAACATTGATCATTTATATATACGTATTTATTCGTTCTGGATCAAAATCTTGGCACTCATAGTTTCCTTTCTATTTCCAGTTTTCCCTATGTATACTACGATGTATGTTTATATGCTTTTTAGAATGTATGCAATGGAGAACAAATGATGTAAATGTTCATTTCCTTTTGTGTTTCATGATGCTGATATATGGTGATGTAGATATAATGTGATCTTGAATCTTAGCTTCTGTAAGCAATTTTGGATACCTCATGTGTGTTTTGCAAAGTGATGAATACAAACTAGTACGATGAACAGATAAACTTGCCCCACTCTTAACTCCACGCAACTAGTGAGATGCGAGGGCTCATCACTGAGAGCTAGAAAGGGCACAAGTTACGAGGTGTAGCTGAAATGATAGTGATGAAAGACAGACAAAGATTTGGTGGAACCAAATTGGAAGCTACAAGCTTACTCTACCCGAGTGACTTCATAGTTTAGAATGCAACTTACTTTGCGGTTTATCTAGACTTAGATCCATAGATGGCCACATAGTAGACAAAATCTGGGTTTTTTAGGCTTTTAACTCTCTTGGAATTTTGAACATCTGATTCATTTATTTTTGACTCAAAGTTTCAAGATTTTAAATTGTTTGTGTATGA
Organism: Taxus chinensis; assembly: GCA_019776745.2. Classification (NCBI taxonomy): domain Eukaryota; kingdom Viridiplantae; phylum Streptophyta; class Pinopsida; order Cupressales; family Taxaceae; genus Taxus; species Taxus chinensis. The sequence continues at coordinate 161,465,571 of CM034152.1, read as the reverse complement.
CCATTTACATTTATTTGTCATGAGGACTCCCTACACTTTGCCCCATGCTACTAGTAAGAAGCGTGGGTTTAACACCGTGGGCAAAGCATAGCGTGAGTAAGGGCATTTCCATCCTTTCCCAACCCTACGTCACTAGTAAGAGACGCAAGCTCATCACCGAAGGTTGGTGGGGCAAGGAAATGTGTAAAAATTTAAAATTTTATGTTTGATCAACGTTTGACTTGTTTTCTTGAGTAAAATGTCAGTATGTGCTTATTTCCAAAGAGATATACATATGGGATAGATGTGACACCATGAAGCTTCTAGAACAGACCATAGGCAAGACACCTGCCCTAAGAAGAAACTCAAAGTGAGAATAAACTTGTAGATCTTGGTATGGTTACCGTTTAAGACTTTGTCATAATCTAGCTTTATTTGATAAAATGATTCCGAGATAATTTGATGACATCATAAAAAATGGAGAGGTATGATTAAAGAGTTTATGCCAACAACATCATGAGTTTGTAATGAATTGCTTTGAGAATAGATTCCTTGATCACATTGTTGTGTACAAAACAAATGGACAACATGATCCTAATCTGTATGAATATGCAATGTAAATTGATATATAAGTAGTGCTAGTTGCTTATGCGTAGAACCGCTTGAGGTGAAGGGAATTGACTGTTTCGCCAAATTCCTCACCTTCTAGCATACATAAGAGGTATGCACCGTTTCCGTAGTCCTTTGTGACTCGGTATGGGCCCAACCATTTGGGCTGGAATTTCCTTCCTTCGCTGGTCTTCTTGTCGATCCGGCTGTCTAGCCTTAGAACTAGATCACCTTCGTATATGTCGCATTCATAGACCTTCTTGTTGTATCTGCTCGGCACATCCGGTCAGCATAGACTCTATGTCACTGTTCAACAATCTAACCTAGTTTCATCTAGGCTTTCTAGTTGGGAAAGACGTGCTTCTCTATAAGCGTCTTCATCCAGAATCCCTTGTAATGAAATGCGGAGACTGGGTATTTCAACCTCGAGTGGGAGAACTGCCTCTGCCCCGAACACTAGTGAAAAAGGAGTGGCTCCCATTGGTGTTCTTATTGAGGTTTGGTGGGCCCACAAGGCCGGATATAACTTCAAATGCCAATCTCATTTTTTTTCTTTCACAGTTTTAAGGAGAATGGCTTTCAGTGTCTTGTTCGTCGCCTCAGCCTGTCCGTTGGCTTGAGGGTAATACAAGGAAGCCGTATGATGGCTTATCTTAAATTTATTACATAGTTCGCGAACCTCTTCATTCTTAAAAGAAGTTCCATTATCGGAGATAATGATTTGCGGGATACCGTACCTGTAAATGATTTGGTTTAAAATGAACTTGGTGATTACAGAACCAGGTACAGTAGTAAGAGGCATAGCCTCTACCCATTTGGTAAAATATTCAGTGGCCATGATTATAAAATTATGGCCATCTGTAGATGAGGGAGAGAATTTCCCTATCAAATCAAGACCCCATGTAGAAATGGGCCATGGAGTAGCAATTGGTTGTAGAGCTTGTGCTGGCATATGAATTTCGTGGGATAATTCTTGACACTTATGACACCTGTGTACAAACTCCACTGCGTCGTGTTCTAGAGTGGGCCAGAAATAGCCCATTCGATGTATTTTGCGAGCGGTGGCATGACCACCGAAGTGGCCTCCACCACACTTCCACTGTGAGATTCCTGGAGATCTTCTTGGATTCTTCTGTGTCGACATCATCTCAGACGGCATTCCATCGAATGCTTTTCGGTAGAGTACTTGCTCTATGATGACGTATTTGGCTTGCAATAATACGTAACTGCCTTCTTTGTTGCGGTGTAGCTCCTTCTGGGTATGTATGGTCCATGATATAATTAATGATATCAGTGTACCAGGGACACTCAGAGATAGAGGGTAGGGTTTCGATGTAGTATACGCACTCATCTGGAAAATTTAAATCTACTAAATTTGCCTCCATCTAATGGGTTATCAGCTAACCAATCCGCCAATGATTTGTCCCTTAACCGACTTCTGATTTACAAATGTTAATTTGAATTCCCCCCATTAGGTTATAAAAATCCAGCCTTTTTAGACAAGGATCCTTGTGTGAGGAAAGTTCGTAAATGGTCTATTTTTACCATGACCCTCGTTTCTTGATTCAGCATATAGTGTCTTAAGTGTTTAGTAGTAAAGACTATGGTAAGGCATTCTCGTTCTGCCTGTGTATAACGTGTTTCATAGTCAAGTAATGTTTGACTAATGAAATAAATTACGCGTTCCTTTTTGTCATTGTCTTCTTTGGCCAACATACAGGCCAGCAAGACATCGGTAGCTCGTGAATACAAAATTAACAGGCGGTCTAGCTTGGGTGGCATTAGCGTAGGTGGTGATAACAGGAAATGCTTAACTGCATCAAAGGCTTCATTGCAGTCTTCGGTCCAAGCAATGCTATTAATCCTTCTTGAGTAAATTGTTGATTGGATGAATGACAAAGCTTAGTCCGAGATGATCTCCTGATTGCCAACCCAGTTTTCTGAGAAATGACCTGATTCCAGATTCATTCGAAGGTGGGACCATTTCGAGGGACAGCCCCGAATTTTGGTTGGATCAACATCCTATACCTTGTGACGCTTATGATTTTGTTAACCTTGGAGCTTTCCTCCTGTTACACCAAAGACGCATTCTTCTCTGGATTAGTGTGACTCCGTATTCTATTAGGCATGAAAGAATGATGTGGAGTACTTCTGGATGTCACAACG